>JBBMFX010066527.1:0-10687 GCA_037832545.1 Rhabdalestes septentrionalis
GCAAAACCCAGAGTTTCTCTTATTTCAGGGTTAACATACTCTGAGTTTTCACTTAACCTCCTTTCTGAAACGGGCCCCAGGTGCCAGCAACGCCTGAAGCTCGCACACCCCTTAGTATGCAAACTTGGAGAAGTTTGCACCCCTTCCAAAGGCTCACTGATTGTCTTGAGCCATCTGAGCCACTCTGACAAATGTATTTGTGCGTATTTAATATGGATTACACAAATAAATGACTCAAGATAATCTCATTCCCCAGACCACTCACGTAGGCTGAATTAGCATTTTGCCGTATGCTAAAATAAATCTCGGATCAGTCAATGCCAAATATTAAGGCGGTGTGCCAGCCATTGGCTTGGTGCAGCTTTATTTTGCGTGATTGAGAGAGAAGAAGAGTATTGGAAATTCTTTGGATGATCGTCTTCTGTTGTTCTATATCCAAGATTTTTAAAATACTGATTCTCCATCGTACTTTAAAGTTTGGCATGAGGTGCTTTAGCACATATTCATGCTGTGTTATGCACCAGACCCAACTGGAGTGCTTTTGCCAAAAAATTCTATCTTAGTCTCTGACCTAAGCACAGGGTTCCAGGTAAAGTCCCAGGAGAGCAAACTCCACATATTTAAATGTATGATTGTAGAACAGAAAATGTATGCCTTCTAAACAACCTGTTGGCATGTAGATAGTGTCTAACGGTTATGTACACTTGCTGACCATAAGTTGCCACTCCTTGCAGCAGTTCAGTGAGCTTTGGATAATGTTTTACCTCTCTTACTGTCCTCCTCACTGGCTGTGGTGACAAAATAAATTTGGGTGCCCAGCCTTGTTTGTCATAATTCCAGTTGTTTAAACGTTTTAATTATTGTTCTTACAGTGGATGTGGGCAAGTTTAGGGGAGTAGCTAATTTCTTGTAGCCATTTCTTGACTTAATTACTAAACTTATTTTATTTTTGAGTGCCAATAATTGTGGCACTGGTTATTGTTAAAATAATGATTATTAATTATTTATAATAAAAAAAAACAATATATTTTATTGAGACAGGTTAGATATGTTCAGTTTTTTTTCAATATGAGAATATGCTAGAGAAATAAAAGATATCTCCTGGTCCTCGTGCTTGACGGGGAGTGTGTGTTTAGGACGAGTGGCAGACGCCACAGCTTTTTTTGTGGCAATATATACATTTTAATACATTTATGTGCTAAATTATTAAGAAAAATATTTACTAGTTTTGTGACATAATAACATACATTTTCAGCCACATTTCCTTATAAACTAACTATAAATGTTTTTGTACTGTGGAGAGAAACACAAAAAAAGCACGTCTTGGGATGGAGGAACGCTGCTGCACTCAGAGGCGTGAGGTTTGAAAGTAGCCAATCTGAGAATGATGAAAGAAAGATGATCCTTTTCAATACAATTCAATTCAATTTTATTTATATAGCGATTTTTACAACCAGTTTGTAACAAAGCAGCTTTACTAAGTCCAGGTCCAGAGAGCTAAATGAGAATGCTCTTCCCCCTGATGAAGCTTTCATAATTCTGGGAATAACTAAGAGGTCAGCACCTTGAGATCTGAGTGATTGCGGTGGTTCATAGTAAGACAAAATTTCACTGAGGTAATCAGGTGCAAGGCCGTTTAAGGCTTTATAAGTCATTAGTAAAATTTTGTAGTCAATACGATATTTGATTGGAAACCAATGTAGTCTGGATAATATTGGACTAATGTGGTCGAATTTCCTGGTTCTTGTGAGGAATCTAGCTGCTGCATTCTGGACGAGTTGAAGCTTGTTTAAGTTTTTATTGGAGCAGCATGACAGGAGGCTATTACAATAATCGAGTCTGGAGGTAATAAAGGCATTTTTCTGCATCACTGAGACATAGTGCACTTCGTAACTTAGAAATGTTTCGTAGATGAAGAAAAGCAAATTTTGTGACACTGCTTATATGAGTGTCAAATAAAAGATCGGGGTCTAAAGTAATGCTGAGGTTTTTTATAGCTGATGCAGGAGAGGCTGAGTAACCAGTGAGATCAAGCATTAGACCTGACACTTTGTTTCTAGCAGCTTTCGGACCTAGAAGAAGGACCTCAGTTTTATCTGCATTTAGTAAGAGGAAGTTCTTAGACATCCAGTCTTCTATATCTTTAATGCAATCCCCGATTTTATTTAATCTAAGTTTATCCTTGGGATTTGCAGAGATGTAAAGCTGTTTATCGTCTGCATATTACTGGAAGGTAATTCCATGTGTCAGAATAATTGCCTCTAAGGGCAGCATATACAAGGTAAATAGTGGTCCTAAAACAGAGCCACCATATTTTACTTTGATGGGGGCTGAGGATTCTCTGTTAACTCTTACGAACTGATAGGTGTGATCTAAACCAGAATAAGGTGTTTCCTGTGATTCTGACAAGGTTTTCTAGTCTGTCCAGTAAAATAGTGTGGTCAATTGTGTCAAATGCTGCACTGAGATCCAGCAGAGCCAGCAAAGAGACAAAACATTTGTCAGCCGACAGTAAAAGATAATTTACTATCTTTACTAAAGCTGTTTCTGTGCTATGGGGAGGACGGAACCCAGATTGAAATTTTTCATATAGACGGTTATTTTGAAGTAGTGAATATAACTGTTGGGCCACGAATTTCTCAAAGATTTTAGACACAAATGAAGGTTAGAGATAGGTTGATAGTTGGAGAGCTCACATGGATCAAGGTGTGTTTTTTTTTAACAGCGGTTTAATAACTGCTAATTTAAAGGTTTTTGGTAGATAACCAATACTAAGTGAGGAATTTAATACTGATAGGAGAGGCCCGTTTATTACTGGTGGGAAATCTTTAAACAAGCTTGTAGGAATAGAGTCAAGCGAAGGGGTTGAAGATTTTGAGGAGAGGATAATTAAAGAAAGTTCTGTTTGTGACTGGATTAAACGCTGGTAATTTCTCAACAACAGTTGAGGTTAGGACAGTATCTGTGTCTTGTTAAGTCGGGTGGCAAATGTGGTTTATTCGAATTTAGTCTAATTAGTTCAACTTTATTATTGAAAAAGTCCATAAAAACCTCACTAGATAGATTTGCAGGAACCAGTGCTTCAGCACCTCCCTGGTTCTTAGTTAGCTCAGAGATAGCACTGAACAGAAACCTGGGGTTATTATTATTAGATTCAATGAGAGATGATATTTAAGCAGAGTGTGCCAAGTTTAGTGCTTTGTTGTAGTCTCTAAGGCTCTCCTTCCGGGTGGTGTGGAAAGATTCTAAATTAGTCACTCGCCATTTGCGTTCTAATCTATGTGTCTTTTGCTTTTGAGCATGTGTTTGATCATTATAAAAGGGAGCCAACTTTTTCTGTCTAACTTTTTTATGCCTTAGAGTTGTGACATAGTCAAGTGTGGATTGGAGCGAATTTTCAAAGCATTCGGTTAGGGTATCTAAGTCTGCTGATCGAGAGGGATTGATATTTCAGAAAAAATTCTCTAAAACTATGAGCCATGGCAGGCTTAATTGCCCGATTGATATGAAATCAAGGGAATGTGCTTAAATTATGATTGAGATGAAAATCATATGTAATGATCTGAAATTACCGTAAACAGAGGAAGAATAGCTATGTTATCCACATTAATGCCAAGAGTCAAGATAATGTCAAGTGTATGGCCACAGCAGTGTGTAGGCCCTGTTGCATGCTGGGTGAAGCCAACTGTACCTAAGATTGAAGTAAATGCAGTTTTTAGAGGATCCTGCTCTTTTAGTTTTATCACAGTGAACAGCTAAGTTTGCTTTAAAACTTGTAAGAACTTGTGTATGGCCCTAGGCTTGTAGACAGTTATTAGGGACAGAGAGGTTTTATTTGCATCTAAATTGGATAAATTAAGGAACAGAGTTTCAAATGATAAAAACTTAAACCCAGTTCTCTGTTTAATACTTAAGACATTTTTATATATGGTACCCATGCCTCCCCCTCAACTATTTAGCCTAGGACTGTGTACGTAATTGTAGCTTGGATGTGTAGCCTCATTTAGAGCAACAAACTCGTCAGGTCTAATCCAGGTATCCAGATTCTGATCAGTAATAAATTCGTTCACAAGAGCAGTTTTAGGAGCAAGCGATCTAATGTTTAACGGTCCCAACTTTAGCTTTAGATCTCGGGTGCTGAGCTTACTGAATGTATTAAAGAAATGTATTAAATTATTTAGGCATACTTTTTGGTTTGTCCTGATTTTCTGTTTAGTTTAACGGACAGACACAGTCTTAAAATTATAGAACAGGCATCACCAAATGGTACCGGACCGAGTGAATGTTCTGTCCGGAACCGTGACCAGTCTGGTAAATTCAAGAGAGTAATTTTCATGGAATATTTTTTGGGCCAGTAGTGGCTATTGACAGCGGGCACTGCTACTCCAGTTAATACAACAACAGCTTCACTCGTTACTTTACTAGTGATGGAAAGTTCGTCTTATTTCAGAGAGCCGTCTCTTCTGGCACAGCTCCGAAAGTTGAGCCGGTGTTGTGCCAAAAAGTGATCATCTGCCAGAAATTGATTGCTGACCGTGGGAGTGCGCTCAGCCGCTTAAAGCTGTAGCACCCAGATTAGCTTGCTTGATATCATTCAGGGGTTATTTTTGACACATTTTACTGCAAACAGACCCTTATAACTGCTAAACTACCTCGAGAGGAACAATATGCTGTTTTCAAGCTGCCAAAAACTGATTACAGCTTATAACTTGTGACTGTCACAGTTTATGAGCTGCAATCTCTTTTTGGCAGCTTGAAAACTCAATTTTCTCAGTTTTATTGTTCCTTTAAAGGTATTTCTGCAGTTATAAGGGACTGTTTGCAGTATAATGTGTCACATAACATGATATCTAGCAAGTTTGAAATAGAAACAGTATTTCAGTCACAAGTTATAAACTGTAATCTGTTTTTGGCAGCTTGAAAATCGCATATTATCCTTTTTTTATGTTCCTTTTCAAGGTATTTTAGCAGTTATAAAGATCTGTTTGCAGTATAATGTGTGAAATATACCCCTCCTGAATGATATTTTGTAAATTAATCTGGGCGCTACAGCTTTAAGCGGCTGAGCGAGCTCTCGCGGACGGCAATCAAGTTCTGGCAGACGATCACTTTTTGGTTACTGACCCAAGACCCGATCCGACCTGAAGGAAAAAATCGAACAGTTTACAACACATTTTGATCGAAATTGGAACGTGTTTTGTTACTTAAATTGATTTGCCTGGGACTCCTTTTTTATGGTAAAAGAGTTAGTTGTGCATTGGAAATGGACAATATATTTTGAGTAAACTATATGAAAATGTGGACATAGGGGAAGACTATAAAACACAAGATGGACTTCAATTCGGACCTTCTACTGGGACGAAATGTAATAACTGGACCTCGGTGACTTGAATACCCCTGTTATAGAACTTAGGGAGAATCCTAAGTGACGGCTCAAGGCAGTCGGTCAGTTAATTCGGTTAGGACGAGCTATGTGTGTGCGTCTATCTGTATGGTGAGTTGCAATGTGGCGAGTATGGTTGGACTATAAAGTATGACTTACCGCCAATCAGATGGTTCAAAGAGTCCTGGAGCTCTGCTAGAGTGCAGGCCATTGGGGCGGAAGAACCTAGGATGCTTCCAGAAAACATTCCAGTTATCAATAAAGGGTAATCTCTGTTGCTGACACCAAGATTGCAACCATTCATTAAAAGCAAATAATCTACTGAACCTCTCGATTCCTTGTCAAAATATGGGAAGTGATCCAGATACAACAACTCTTGCTGTGGGTGATGTGCTGCGGACCTTCTCGACCAGGCTCCTAAAGTCCTTCTTCGGGATCTTCATCTGCTTCAGCCTGGTGTCGTGGTGCCTACATGAGGGACCACAGCTCCAATGTTCTTCCTCAGGGCCGCAGGAAGAACACTAGCACCAGGTAAACCAGGTAAGCACCAGAGTGTGCACCTTACATTTAGCCGTGGTAGCATGGATGTACCGGACGATGGAGTCTCCGCTCATCAGCGCGTTGTGTACAGTCTCACGAAGAGGAGAGAAGCAGTTGTGGGTCACAATCTCGAAGGCTGGTGGTGGCGGGGAAAAGGTCCCAGTCCGGCGTTTGTCCTGCATCTTCTGCTGCTGCAGCTGCAACCGCACCCAGGCTTTGTGGCATCCTGGCATCCGGGTGACGGGAGCCAGGCCGGGCCACGTCATTGGTGCGCTGGACCTGGACAGAGAAACACACAGGGTTGAGGTTGAGGCTGTCGGAGTGTTAGTTTCACTCCGAAAATTTACCTGGGACAGGCGAGTGTTGGTCTGATTATATTCCAGTGTAGTTCTCAGCTGATGTAGCCGGGCCAGCATCGTCTGCAGATCGCGTATCTGCTTCTCCACAGTCTCCAGTTCCACTCAGAAGCAGAGACACAACCGACATGGTGTTTAGAAACCAATTATAAAGTGCAGATTAATATTCTTAATTTAAACGAATTTTTGCTTTTCATGACAAGGACTGATACTAATTTAAGAACTCAAGTTGGTGAACGCGGAAAAATATTTTAATATTTATTAATTTTATAACATTATGGGAGTGTAAACAGGAGGTAGCCATTTTGGCCACAAGGACGCTGAGTGTGAGTTTTTTTAACTTTGCTTTCCCTGCAAAAATAAACAATGCATAATAATCAGTGTTGTTGTTAATCAGTTACATATCTCAGACTGTACTATTAGTAACACAAGAAAATCCAGCAGCATTGAGAATATAGTACATTTACACTTTTGAGGTTGTTTTCTAACAAGTGCATTGTGCAAACAAACTAGTATTTGAAGGATAAAAAAAGAAAAAAAAAGAATGGAAATTGTATACTTCTGACAAGTACTGATGTTCATTAAACACTTTATGCAGTAAAAATAGCTAAAAAAGTATAAATATAATAAAAATCACAGACTTAATCTGTTGGTGACCATTTTTGGCCGCGAGGACACTGAAAGGGTAGTAAAAACGAGGACAGCCAGAGGGTTAACGTCATGTGAATTTTTACTATCATTAATATGATTTGAATCACAGTTAGGGCCTGTAGAGCAAATTCAAATTTGCTAGTGGTATGTGTAGATTAGTAGGCTACTTCACAATATAATTATGTAATAATTTTGAGAATACAGTAGAACATAATATTCAATATCCTTTAAAACATTATTTCTTCTTGAGTAAATAATGATCACAACTACAATCTCCCCTCGCCAAACACAGACGTACACCCATTACACAAACACGCACAGTGTAATTTTCAAATAATGCCAATCAACATTCCATGCTTTTTAAAAATTATTATTATTATTTTTACTGTTTACATCATAAGATTTTCTGAAGTTTCCTGGTGGAGTTTTGAGACCTTTCTGATTCTACACTTGACTATGTAGACCAGTGGTTCTCAACCTTTTTTGCACAAACGTCCTGACCTCAACATGAGTCTCTTAACCCTCCCTTACCCCCACATACACACAAAAAAAAATTGGCTATTATATTAATTGAAAGATTAAGATTACAAAAATACATGGCCTAATAATAATGAGGATGATTGTAATCATGGTTGTATAAGTATTGTCTTTGAGTAGCCTTATGAAGACTATGTTGGAACAAAGACCTCAGGTAGGTCGGCTTTGTGCTGAGATGATGGCAAGCCAGATTTGTGAAACATGATAAAATTCATTACAACAACCTAGCCTTGTAATGTGTGTGTGTGTGTGTGTAATCTGTTCTTTTCAGTTTAGTAGTTGAGCAACAAAGGCAAAACATTTCAAAAGAACTGGGGGTTGAAATTTATCTCTGAATTTTCTCACATTCCAAACAAATCTAAGGTGTAACACATCACATCAACCAATCATGTGCACAACATACCTAAACTGACCAATAACAATAGTCTTTGTTCATGGCAGCAGCAGCAGGCTATCGCTCATTTAAAACAGGCGAACAACCGTCATTAGAAAACTCTGAGTAGGCCTAATAGAAAATTGCCACATAGATTAATGGCTTTTTTCATAAAATAAAAAGCTCAAGTTAGTGTGAGCCCTGTCCTTAGAGGCTCACTGCAAGCTTTGTAAGTGAAGGACAAAGAGAGGGCAGCTTCAGTCTAAGTGCACAATATTTAAATCTTTATAAATTCACTTTTGTTAATTTCATGTATTATCCCTTTAAGCTCCAGTTTAAATACCAGTATTCATTAAATACTGGATTTTGACATCAGGTTTCAAAAGCATGTGGCTTGAACGGTGTTAAGGATAGAGAGTTCCTGTAAATTAGAAAAATGTTAGCCTTTTGAAGTTTGAAGTGCAGTTGGAAGTGTCTGGGTGCAACGAGCTACGGCACTACGCAAATTTTAGCGGACTTTGGCTAAAACTCCAGGGGTATTATGACAAACAAGGGGTCTTTGGAAAGGTCTCACCGAGCCCTCTCTAACTGTGAAATTTGATGGGGATTGGTGCTTGTTCCGCGGAGCTTTGCCGTGCGTAATATCCTTTGACTGCCTCAGAATCAATGACACCGCATCTGATTCAGCCTTGAACTGGAAGAAAACGTAATTTGGGTCTTAAAACAAAGTACTACATGTCTGCTAAATAGTGATAGGGAATACACCCTCTATATTACATATTTGTAACTACAGTCAAAATTATATGTCGTCTTGTCGCCGTTCTGTGACTTTGGCGCTTAGAGGATTAAGTACAAACAGAAAATGAGATGCATGACATGTGTTTATAACAGAAACAGGCCACCGACCAGCACGAAAAAACCATTTTACTATGTCTGTGGATACCTGTCATCTCTTTTAAACTACTAAAACACTTTCCGTCCACTTGTACTAAAACTCGCTTCTGCTGTCAAGCATGGACGTCCTTATAGACGTGGGGGAAAGTGACATCACATGCAGAAAATCAATACGTAACTGTGCTTGTGTACATTTTCATTGGATGTGAGATTTTAACCCGCGAAGGGAAAGTACTCAGAACGGTCAGAGCACCAGGAACTGGTATGCCTTTTTATTTCTAATCTATCCATATCTATATTATTACATCTTATTTCATGTTAAAATGAACATCTGTTTATTGTATACGCTTGAAAATTCTAACTAATAAAGTTGACTCCCCCCATTTGCATCTGAACGCCCTCCTCTCAGCTGTCTAATTCTCAAAGCCCCCCGATGGTTTTCAAATGCCCCCAGGGGGGCATAGAGTTGTAAGATGTTCCTCTTCCTTAGAGCTGTCTAAATGCTCTCAAGTTTCATTGGCTTTCTCCCATTCTGTCTGGCTTCCTCCGTCTCTTTCCTGCCTCCTGTCTTCTGCGAGGTTGTAAAGGCAAACACAAAAACTCCAAACTCAAAAGCTCCTTACAAACTTATACTTTTGGACCTTTTGGAGAGTTTCTATATTTTGTGATTCTTGTGATTTTCTGGTGTTCTGACAAAGGTGCTGATTCTTAATGTTCTGTTTTTGTAAGTGGATGCAGGGATGTTTTATTATGATTTGAATTTCAAAAGTTGTGTGTGTTTAGTCATTTGACTTGAGATTGCTGATGATATCAGAATCATATTATCATTGGTATTAGCTGTATGCAGATGCTAATATTTGAAAGACATTTCAATATTTTAAAAATATTATTTCAAATATTACAAATGTATTGTAGTGATGTTGTTAACTCTGCTAATATATTTGCATTTTGGACATTTCCTCATTTGTCTTTTTGTCATCTCTATATATTTAGATGTAGTGTAAATGTTTATTTAATTCACTCTGTAAGCTATTATCAGTTTCAAGGTAGGTATTCCAGAAAAGATATTATATTGCAGATGACTCAATACTTCTCTACTTTATTAACATATCTGTCTTGTTCCTGTTGCTTGACTGTGTATGCCTCTCTTTACATTTGCCATGTGTCCATCTTCCATATAGTCAGTGGATAGACGTGAATGTGGGAATCGAGGGGTGAGCCCAGGTGGATGAGCCCAGTCGTGGAGACAAACAAGAGAGCTGGTGTTCGATCTGAGAATGCTCCACATGGAGATTAGACTCCCACCAAGAAATCCTTGTTCTTGTACACACTTAGAGGGGGTAGATAGGGAGGGTGAGATGAGGTGAAGTTCTCACGGTATCGTAAGGATGAGCTAGAGCTTGGTGTCTCTAACATGAGATTGAACCCTAATGTCTGGGTGCTAGATGCCACCTAATTTCCTGCTTATATACCCCCTGCGTGAGTTTCTTCCGATGACCCATGACTTCACGCGACCTGGTGTGTACGACACCCCCCCCCTCCTCCAGGGCCGGACTGTGTAGGTGGGACCACCATCGAGGATCCGAGGTGGAGGGGGAGCTGGAGCCTGGGGAAACAGAGGAGAAAAAAAACAGGTTTAAAATTTGACACATGGGAGACTGGGTGAATACGGAGGTGGGCAGGCAGCTGGAGCTTGAAGGTGAGCGTGTTTATCCGCTGGATGATCTTATGCGGCCCGATGTATTTGGGAGACAGCTTCTTGGATGGTGTGTGAAGGTGGATGTTCGATGTGGACAAGTAGACCCGGTCACCGATGTAATGGTAATTTTTCTTTGTGACAAATTATCACAACAAACTGAAGTGCTCAGGGAATAATATTTATTGAAGTAATCAATTGTGCAATAGGAGAAGTTCAAACACAGAGAGGTTAAGCCCTGCAAATGAAGTTCTAAA
>JBBMFX010066538.1:0-10687 GCA_037832545.1 Rhabdalestes septentrionalis
GGGGAAGCGTTATGTATGGAATGAAATTACTGAAATAACGTTTGTATGCCTGTAGATTATAGTTTGTACTCGTAGAAATGTTTTTGACGGTAAAGTAATGCGTGATGTGGTTGTTTGTGAACATTAATTTAAGCTCACAAAGCAGACGAAAGTGTCGTGTTCAGGCAGGAATGCCTGTAATTAGCTTACAGGTATATGTCGGCAGTGAATGACGGTAAGTGTAGTCAGTGTACTTGAGTGGGCCAGCTATAGTTCAGGTAAGCAGAATGATGTACCAGCTTTAAAAAGTGTCCACTTTTTACACTCGTACAAAAAGTTCTCATTCAAGTGGAGCAGCACTGTCATGCTGCTGTGACAACTGCTCCGCCTCACTGATGGAGACACACCCAAACGCCCAAATTAAACGCTGACAGAAAAACCTTCCACTGATCTGGGCTGATAACTTATGCGCATTTATGTGTGATACATGATAATCGTTAACACAAATAAATATTCAACTATGTACGAAGCATTTCTCTCATCATAAAATGTCTTCTTGAGGAGGAGCTCCTCAATAATCACTGCGACGGCTGCTCCGCCCTGCTCCAAGTAGGGAGACAGGGAGAGGGACACACGACACAAATCAAACTTCAGCTGGGTGGTCACTGAATTGAAGTCCCACAAACACCACGGAACATAACTGACAATGTCAGCATTACTTAATTCTACGGCCGATGTTTATAACAGCTATGCATGCGTAACCTACAACTACCTAAATACAATGGCAAGCAGTTTTAATGGCGAAGCGTTTTCCATTCTGACCCACACTCTTGCTTAATAACTATTGTTGCAAGTATATAGAGCATGCATTTGGCATTTGTGTTTCCAGTTTCAAAGTGTATGGAAATATTTACGCTAAGTGACACAGTTACAACATACTTACCACAGTTTTGGTGGTGCAGACAGCAGCAGGCTTCCAGCACTCTGCTAATAGGGGAGGGTCAATGCGTGGTCTGCATGTTGACTACAGTGTCTCCAGCAACACAAAGCTGCTTGCGAAGCCTGTGTGTTAATCATGGCAGGAAAATTGACCGGTGAACGCACCTCGCATCGGCCAATGTCGATACGCTATATATATATCGCAAAATATCGGCCCGATACATCGTCTGGTATGTATATATTAGAGCTGTAACGACACACCAAACCCACGATTCGGTTCGCATCACGATTCATTTGCGGTGGAGGAGAGGAAAAGTTCTGAGGCGCCGTGTTGTTTGGAGACACCTTATCTTTACCAGAAAAGTATAAACCAATATTCGCTTAAATACCGCTTGCTTTCCATTCATACTGAGGAGGAGGCTTCGGTGAACCGCACAAGGAGTCAAGTTGGAGGAGTGGACTCGTCTCTCTCGGTTCACCGCTCCGTTCAAACAAAAGAAACCCCACCCAGATGCCTGGAGCCACAAAACTTGCTCAAAACACAATAAAAACAATCACACAGAGACTCCAGCGCAGTTTTATCACAACCCAGCCAGCTTATACACACTTTTAAGCCCATAACTTACGCCGATCATTGTCGGGCCAGATTAAGAAGACCCCGTGGCCCGCAAAGCTTAGTTTTAGTTTGCCCACCCCTGCTCTTGCTACTGTTTTACCACAAATGTGACATCACCATGTTCATTGTGTTTTAATCCAAAGTGCTCCCACACTGAAGCTGTTGTGTTCGGCTTTGACACCAATTTCGTCACCAATTCTCAACTAACGTTAGCGTTTTCTCTCTATGGCACAGGAACAGGTGGCTAGCAAAGTAGACTATCATCTGTTCATGCCTCATTACCCTAATGAAATGAGAGGGGGCGATAGAGAGCAATGCACCACAGTGAAGTCCTTTGTCAATAGAGTTTTTGGTTGAGAAGGACACGAGGAAAGCAAACAAGCATGCAAATGAAAATGATCGCCGGACGTAAAGTGATCCCCTCATTTTAATTATCATGCAATTAATTGATTTATTGTATATCATGACAGGCCTACCACATTCTTATGAGATGTCCTGAACACACCACATGATCGTATTGTTTGATAACGGAACTGCATTTAATTTGCTGACTGGTGCTTCATCAGTCATAATTGCACCCATATAAATAGTGGAGAGAAATATTGTTTCCTCAGCTATTGTGTGTGTTTTTTTACACTGAGCAACTCAGTAGGCAACTTTATATGATGCCAGTTGAGTGTATTTTAGGCAAAGATACAGATTTAGTAATAATTATTTGTTGCTCTCAGTAGTTTGTGAGTTTTCTTTAAAGAACTGGCTTGTCTTTATGCATCATTTGTTCAGCTTCTTCATTTGTTCAGCTTCAGACTGTAAGGAGAGAGTATTTTCAGACAAGCAACACACTTTGGTCTCTCCTCGATATTCATAATTGTATTTCTGAAACCAATGGCCAGATTTGACTTATCATATTTTCTCTTCTTTGCTTTGGCGCTTGAACCTGCAGTTGAGGAGGAGTCTGCTCCTGCAGCAGGCATTACTGCATGCACAATTTCTCCATGTTTTTGCTAGCAGTGCTTGAGTGGAGTGTAGGTTGGTGCGCTCCTCTGCAATTCCACTGTGCCCCCTCTATAAAGTGTATCTATACAGTGAGGAAAAGGAGCAAACTGTACTGTTCATGAAAGACTTGATGCAGTCAGACTTATAGTTATATTAACTAACTGTGCCAAAATTTGCAGCAAAAAGAGTCTTTTAGAAAGAAACACCATAACTTTGTTCTAAAGCCACATTATGATGTGAATTTGAATGAACAGTAAAACTTCACATGAAGAGGGATTTTCCTTTTACCATCAGAACATGTTTGTCTGGTAATTGAGTGTCTTGAATAGGCTGAGGCAACATAATTGATGCAGCACTGCTTCTTATACGGTCTATGTGGCAAATGATCATAAAACAAAGCATTTATAAAGTGCTTTTGAGTAGATTTCATAAAGATTTCATTAAAAAATTTTCTAGCTCATATAATAAAACTGCTATTTCTTGGAAGATGGAAGTCTGTTTTCTATGTAGGCTTTTGTTTTTTTGTGAGGCTTTTTTTATTTATAGTTGGTAAAATTATCTGTTATCTGTAAATGTGATTATTGTAAATTTAGAATTACTTTTTTTTGTGCTTTTTCTGTTTACTTTCCTGTCCAAATTCCTAATGAAGAAATATATAAAAAATGTATATCATAGGTCATTGCTATATTCTACATATACTTGTTTAAATCATGTAAAATTAATTATTATTTATTTTAAATTCTACTGATTTTGAAACTTTTTGTTTTTAGGTTCATTATAAAGGCTGTGGTGAATGATATCAGCTGTCCTGATGGTGTTGGACGAAACAAAAAAGAAGCTAAAAGAAATGCTGCAAAGAATGCTCTCAGTTACTTGAAGGAGACTGGTGATTCAGTAAGATAACTGATTTGTTTAGCCAATAGTAACATGTTTAGGAATGGACAACAAATTTAGTTGTCTGAATTCCATTTGTGTATTTTGAATGGTCATCATCCAAAACTTAAGAACGAATACCACGCCTGGACATTTTGTTCATGATTAACAATGTCAAAATTGACAATACCTAAAATGCCACTGAACATGTTAGATGGGGTTGAGAATGGATGAAGAAATAGATTGTTTGGTTAATGTTTTTTAATATTTAGAAGTTATGAATTACAAAGTGCATCTGTGCTGTAAATGTTGCAGAGAAAATGGACAATGAGTTTGGACACAAAATAGATGTAGCTAAAGAGGTAACAAATATATTTTAAACAAAATAAAGGTCTGACAATGAAATCATTTACAGTCCTTTCCAGTGATCAATGTTGATCCTACTGTTATTTGTTACTTGTTGTGTGTCAATGTATTTTTCTATTTATTTGTTTATTTATGCAGACAAGTAGTTGCTGCTCGTCTGTGACTTTCTTAGAGCTGACTCAAGCCAACTATACCTGCTGGCTCAATGAATATTCTCAGAAGAACAGACTCGTTTTTAAGCCCATTGAGACCACCTATAGAAGCAGCACAAGCAATCAGCAAGTATCAAAAAAATATTATATTGTCCATTTACCATAGGTTCATGGAATATTAAGAATATGGAGGATTTCTGTTTGTTTTAGACTTTACCAGTATCGTTGTAAGTACGTTCTTGGTGATAAAGAATTTCCTGAAGCTGCTTGCAACGGAAAGAAGGAGGCTAAGGAGACAGCAGCTAAAAATGTCTATGAAGAACTTAAGGAGATAGAAGTAAGTGGAACTGTTTCTTTATGTGTGTTTTGTTTATTTTAACTTGTTATACACCTAAAAGATCTAGTGCTTTCTCATGTGCACATTCATCCAAATCTGGCAGACTGGAAAGCTTCCACAAAGGAGACCCTATTACCAAAGTTATTTTGTGTACACAGCTAGAATATAGAGATTAATTAAGTATTACTTACACATGTTGCATTTGGATATTACTATCCCAAGCCATCTCTAAAGCTATCATGAATATTTGGTATCACTCAATAAAAAAATGATCCATTAATATGTTCTCTGTGAATTGACAATGAAATAAGTTCAGTTTGAGTATTGTGTGAACATGCATGCCAGTGTAAACCTGTGAGCTCCGAGCATTCTTCACAAAGGAGCTTTATTAGCATTCGGTCACTTTTGTTCAAGCTAGGCTAAATTCTATAGTTATGTTGTCTGTCCTACATGCCACTGTTTGCTTCCAGGACAATAAGACTTTATTAAACTATCCAGAGATTAGACATGGCTTTGTTTTTGATTTTATGGAGATGGGGATCAGCAACAATTTTCCGAGTCAGACTATTCAACTGGATGTCCTGCTACCATTTCACTGTGACAGAAACGCAGCTCTGTCTGGACCCAGAGACCAAAGGAGGGGGCTTGTGTGTTTGCATCAACAGAATGATGTTTGAGCTCTGTACTGTCCACTAGTTAGTGCTGACCTCTGCTGGAGTTTGTGACTACAGATTTTATTTACTGCAAGAATTAACCACAATATGGTGTATATTTTGGGTGAACTAGGTCTATAATTCAGCTCCAATATTCACACCTAGATGGACTGCTCATTGTTGACAGAGATTTCAACCATGAAATCTCATGTCAGCTCTCCAAAAATGCCATCACTATGTGGTGAATTTACTGGATTATGTTTACATAAATATTGGTGATGTATAGTTATCAAGCTCCATCACCACCTCAGCTACTCAGACCAAGTGGAGAGTGTTTGAATATTCTAGTTCTTTGGTACACACATTACCAATGGTCTAACTGTGTTAGTGTTTGGAGCTTCTAGTTCTTTGGTGCCCACATCACCAATGGCCTAACTTTGTCCCTGCACACTTTAACCATCATCCAGAAAATAGCATCATTACTATCTGGGAAGCATCAAGAAAGTTCACCTAATTTCCACGATACGGCTGGACTTCTGCCACTGTACAGTTGAGAACATCAGCTGCATCTCAGTGAGGTACGGTAAGAGCAGACAGAAAAGCTACCTTGGTGGTAGTGAAAAATGCCCAACAAATCACTGCCCCCCCACTGCCCACCACTGAATACGTTAATAACAAACGCTGCCTGTGCAGGGCAAAGGCATCATAAAAGAGACATCCTAATTGAACCATGGACTGTTCTCACTCCTCCCATCAGGCATTACAGAGGCCTCCGCACTCACAGTGCGTCTTACCAGTCCTGTGCCTGTAACCCGGAGGCAGCTGTTAGCCTAGTGGTTAGGTTGATCTCCCTGCCATTGGGATGCCCTGGGTTTGATTCCCAAGACTGCAATTCAGTATGATACCGTTCCCACATACTGCTCCCAGGGCACTGTGTTCCTGGCTGCCTGCTGCTTCACTTGGTGAATGGATTAAATGCAGAGAAAGTCACTTTCACTACACTTTAAATGCTACTGCTCCTGTTGTACTTTGCATCTGGCCTATACTGCCAATAATGCATAACCAAGCATTGTACATAACTTCTATGTATAATACTACGTACACTTGTGTCTGTCTGTTACTTACACGTTACTTCTCACTACTCATTTTATCTTTATTTGTTTTATTCATTATTCATATATACCAGTATGTGTGTTCACTTTGTAAAGGGTATACACTAAATGGTAAAAGTATTGGGACATGTCGTTTTCTGGGTTTGGGCTAGGCCCCTTACTTCCAGCCAAGGACAATCTTAATACCTTAGCATACAATGACATTTTGGACAGTGCCATGCTTCCAACGTTGTGGACATAGTTTGGGGAAGGTCCTTTTCTGTTCCAGAATGACTGGGTCCCCATGCACAAAGGTCCATAAAGACATGGTTCGGTGTGGAACCATTTGCCTCAAGGCCCCGAACTTAACCCCATCAAACAGTTTTGGGATGAACTGGAATAGACATTGTGAGCTGGGGCCTTTTTGTCCAACATCTGTACCTCAGGTAATAACTGCTCTAAAAATGAATTGGCACAAATTCCCAAAGAAACACAGAAGATTCCAAGAAGATTGGAAGCTGTAATAGGGGCTGTCCAATACAGAGAGAAAGAGAAGGCCACCCGGGAGCAGTCATTAGCAGGCTGGGTACCCTGCAACTCACCCAAGTGCAAAAGCCCCTGAAGAATAAAAACAAGACAGCTATTACTGGCCCCATGTGGGACACAAACTCCAGCAGAAACAGTTGAACACAGTAACCATATCTGAATAAGATGTGTTTCTAATTAGTTAAATGCTTATTCACATGGTTGCTCTGTTGGAAGCTGTGAACCATGGATGCTTCCATAGGATTTGAGAGGCATGTTTGGTAGCTGATAACACTGTTTTTTAAAATTAATATTTAATTGTAAAGACCTAATTTGGAAATGTTAGATTGAGTCAAATGTATGCCTAAATGCCACACAAAAACTTTACCTGCTTTGTGAACATAGCTTTACATTTACATTGAGCAGCAGTCATTATTAATGGACCATTATTGTGCATTTACACATAGTTATTGGTCTTTTTTTTAAATTAATTTAAATTCAGAACGGCATGTTTTAGTGGCAATTTTAATAATTGTTTGGGTTGTAGATCCTTGATGGAAACAGTAACAGGACACAACATTCTCCTAGGTAAGTGACTGAATTTGCAGTACATAGCGTATGGAAAAATTCCTCACGTGAAAACAGCAAAAAACCTACAGAATGCAATACCAATTATGCTGGTAGAGGACTTTTGGGCTTGCAGTGGTGATCAGTCTATAAGGACTTGCCACTAGGTAAATTGCTCATTTTGAAACCCTAGCTGTGTCAATTGTTAACCGGAGGGTGAGTGGGGTGGAGGGGGGCACTGTGTGGCAGGCTGCCAAAAATAAATCAATGTACCTTGAATTTTTTTTCCCCCATGTATTTTTTTATTAGAGAAAATATACAATACAATAACTTCACTTATAAAAATACAATTTACTTTTTCTTTTTCTAAGTAAATATGATTACATAAAAAATAATAATTAAAAATAAAACACACACAAAACACACCTGCAAAAAAAAAGGACCAAACAAAAGATACAAAAGAAAAAGAAAATAATCCAATTAAAATTAAGCAGTATCCAACAGTAAACAATGAACAACTCCCCACCCCATCCTATCCCACCCATATCTCAACTCGGCTCATCACAACCAACAAAGATACTATATTGGTAAAAAAGTAAAAAATAAATATAATAATAATAATAAATAACTGGCATGTAGTCAATCAGGCAGTCCCTCTATATTAGTAAAATAAGAAATGAAAGGTAGCCAATTGCGGAAAAACTTTACTGTACATCCTCTAAACGTGTATTTCATTTTCTCAAGTTTAAAAAGAAACATGACGTCTTTAAGCCACCGGGAGATAGGTGGATATTTAGCAGACTTCCAATGCAACAATAATATGCCTCTTGCTAATAAGAATGTGAAAGCTATAATATCTTTTTGTGTAGAATTATGTGCGAGTGAGTGATCAGGAGGGCAAGGATGGAGAAAAGAAAAATAGCCCACCCAAAAACAGGGCAAAAAAAAACATGTGGCTAAGGTGACAAGGAGAGCCATGGAATTTATCACATTTGTCTACCACTTCCGGGTACAATTCAGAAATTCGAGACTTGGAGAAATGCGCCCTGAATATGACCTTAAATTGGATAAGTCCAAGACAAGCGCAGGAGGTGGTAGACCGTACCCTCTCTATAGCCTGTTCCCAAGACTCCTCAGGAACTTCTATTCCCAGTTCCCCTTCCCATGTACACTTAAGTTTAATATTTAAATTGTTGCTAAATGACAAAATAATATCATACAACTTTGAAATTATTCCTCTATGATGGGGAATAAATGATAGCATGGTTTCCCACTCATATTCTGGTGGTAAAAAAGGGGAAATTAGGAAAACACTTGGCAACGAAATTTCAAATTTGAAAATAGCGAAACAGATGATGGGGAGGCCGTAGCGAAATGACAAATTGGAAAAACTATCAAATACACCATCCATATATAAATATTTTAATTGAGTTATACCCTTGTCATACCACCCTGAGAATGTTGGGTCCAAAAGTGATGGAGGAAATTAATGGTTGTTGTTAAGAGGACCCGAAGAAGATGCAGTAACAAATTTAAAGTGCCGTCTAAACTGAAACCAGATCTTGAGTGTGTTAAGGACCAATTGATTATCTGTATACAGAGAGGGTTTTATGGGTAAACACGAATAAATCAGAGCAGGTATGGACGATCCCTAGTAGCCTAGTAGAATGCTAGAAATTAGGTAATTAAGTCCTCCACTAAATCTGCATCTCTGCAGTACTGTTTTACGAACCCTAGGTGGCTTCCCTCCTCAAATGAAAGAACAAATGACCTTGTCCAGTGAGATAAAAAAAAAACTTTTAGGCAAAAAAGGGGAATTGACTGAAATAAAAATAGAAATTTTGGTAGAATATTCATTTCATACACATTGATCTTGTTGATTAATGAAAGGGTGAGATTACTCTGTCTGTGAATATCAGATCCTTGGGATATGGGGAGTAAAAATAGCTGATGTGAAGCCAGACGAGTCACATCATTTAATCCTGATGGACTAAAATGATTAAAATGAAAAGGTAAATCAGACTGTTGGAGATGACATGCAGCAGTTTTAATGGAAAAACATTCACTTTTCCCCAGATTTAATTTATAACCTGAAAAAGTACTGAAATTCTCCAGAATACCTAGAACAGCAAGGATGGAGAGTGTAGGATCAGTTACATATAATAACAGAACATCTGCATACAGCGATAATTTATATTCAACTCTGTTACGAATGATTCCCTTGAACACAGAGGAAGATTTAAATGTAATAGACAGAGGCTCAATTGCAATTGCAAAGAGCAAAGGTGACAAAGGGCAACCCTGATGACATCCACGATGCAGAGCAAAATATTCAGAGTAAAGAGCAATTCGACCTTGAGAGCAGCAATATCAATATGAGCTTGACTCAAGGGGGGCTCTGCAGGACTCGATGGCTTACTTAGGGACGTGGTCGTGGTTTTCAAACTAGGCCTCAGTTGTGTTTGAATAGTACTGCGAGTTTTTATGTTTTTTTCATTTTTTCCAGCCATTATATGCGGTCTTGAGTAAAACTTTTCAGGAAAAGAAACTTGCAGCGTAAAACAGTTCTAAAACTGTGGGCAAAAAGCGCAAACAAATACCAATTGTAATCAAAGTCGGCGGGAGCTTCCAAATTCACCTACTCCATGAAAGTCCAGACGGAAGTCCAGTGTGTTGATCAAAATATTTCACTCAAATGTCCCTCTCTTGTGATAAACAAGAGGTTAACTTAAAAAAATTAAGTCACTTAACTCAAATACATTTAACCCAAATAAAGAAATAAATGATAATTGGAGAAAACTATTATCCATCTTGATTAATAAATATAATATTAACCTTTTCTCCCCTCTTTTAAACAATTTCCACCTAAACCCTATTGTTCTGGAATGTTTAACTTAAATGTATGTGTCATTAGATATTAACCCTTTATCTACCCAAAACTTGTGTTTACAACTTTTCTTCTCCCAGGAAATAACCTGTAGTCTTTCCAAAACACAAACAGTATTCAACTTCTGGATGTTCATAAATCTGAAAGGAATATACTAATACCTCAGGCTTACAGAAAGTTTCCACTATCAGTGTACTTTTTTACTCTAATAAAAATAACCTTTTTGCTTGCAAAATCACTAGTGCAAACCACATTATTATAACACTTCGTTGAATATTTTGTTACGTTCAACGTCCTTGACAATCTGTCCGTCTCCTGTGGCGAGCTGTTGCCACCAGGAGATTAAAGGTCATAAGACCCCACATTGTCCTCAGGCTGAAGCACTCCTCGGCAGTGCTAGTTGTGTGTCCACGTGACAAGACCTTGGACCATAACGGCAGTTGGTGTCATCAGTGGCACCTGGAATGGCCCCTTGCCATTTGCTTTGACCCCTCTCTCCCTGCACGGCATGTCCTTCACCACCCGTCCCTGTAGACATAGAACTGAGAGCACTAAACAGATATTGGACAATATTCATAAAAATCAAAACTCAACATTTCAGGAATCACAACATTAGTTGACGTCATTTGTAGGACTTCTCCAAAGATTATGTCAAATAGGGTGAGCCCACTGTCCCCCCTTTGTGTATTCTCATCTCAAACAGAGT
>JBBMFX010066549.1:0-10687 GCA_037832545.1 Rhabdalestes septentrionalis
AACTGTACTGACAGGGACCAGACTGACAGGGACCGGTACTGGATCGACAGGGATTGGACTGACAGGGACCAGACTGACAGGGAGCGGCGATGGCGGTGGCGGGACCCCCGGCAACGAGGCCCTCGGCGACGGGACCCTCAGTGACGGGACCCTCGCCGACGGGACCCTCAGCGACGGGAGCAGGGGTGACTGGAGCACCTTTGTCCCACACAGGCAGAGTGAAGGCAGCAAGCTGAACCAGGGACCACTCTGCCTCTGGCCTCAGCCGCCGCAGGTGCATGGCCTCCAACCGCATCTGTTCCACTAACCTGCGGTACTGCAGCTGCCAGTGATGCAGGGGCCCCTCGCTGTTTTTGGGTCGTGGCGGTTCCGGTGTGGCGCAAACTCTGTCGCGGGCTGGTGCGACAGCAGTTCCTTCTTGGCTTGCGGTGGCTCGAGCTCTGTCGTGGGCCGGTGTGGCACGAGCTCTGTCATGGGCTGGTGTGGCAGCTCATTGGCCCCGCCATGGTGGAAGTTGACGGGGGCTGTAATGGGGAGTGAGGGAGCCACAGGCCTCTGGCGTCTCTTCTTCCTCAGAACCTGGGCAGGCGAGGAGAGGTGGAGGACCTCCGGGAGGCTCTTGTCCTCCGAATCCCTCGGCATCCTCTCCCAGGGCAGCGCCCAGGGATCACGATCACCCCGGAAGAACGAGAACTCCTCCCCGGAGTACTCCTCACGCCATGCCAGCATCCAGGCAGGGGGGTCGACCTCCAGCCCGTGGCTTTCTTCCTCGGTCCGAGCGTACTCGGCCGCCCAAGCATTAAGGGCGGTATTCCACTCCCGGATCTCCCTCTCCTTCATAGAGGACAATTTTGTAGATCTCGCCATCTGTCACGATCGAAAGCGCGAGCCTCCGATCGTGATTTACCTCTAGGAGCCTCAGGCAGGTAATGCAGGACTAGGACACTGGGATCCATGAGGAACCGGGGACTTTATTTAGAAATAAAACAGAAAAACACAAACAGAAAACCACGGCATGGTGGCTGGCAGGAGCAAAACAGAACTAAATCAGAATTAAACAAGAAACAGGTGAACACACGAGACAGGTGGAACTAATAATGACTGGGTACACAGATACACATGGAACACGGAGACAACCAAACCAAAACAGAACAAAGTGTCATAATAAAAGTCCTTGAAAGTGAAACAGCAGAAAAACCAAAAAGCAGTGGGAAAAAAGGTCACCACTGACCGAACCGTGACACATATTAGCTTGCGATAAAATATAGATGCAATCTTCCAAAGACATGAGACAAACTCTAAAAGAAACACAACTTGGTCTGTTAGGAATGCTAAGGATTGCACTCTAAGGCTTGCACGGAACAATATTTTTAAAAACAATTGATCAAAAGTGATAAGGAGGTGTTACTTATCTGCAAATGACATTTAACAGCATGTTGGGATGATGACTACTTTTTAAGAGATGGGCTAGTATGTTTTGGAAGTGGAAATTAATCAGGATGGATGCAAACATTTATATTAATCATCGTAATTTAGCACTTTGCAGACCTCACTAGGGTTAATACTGAAAAAAGAGGTGCTATTTTAAATGGAAAACCACAAAACGCACACCTTCTGCAAGCTTTGACTTCTGCAAGAACAATAGACTTGTTATTGAACCTGTGTTGAAGAAACACAGAGTCACTTACCAAAAACTTGGACCAAGAAAAATCTCTGTAACAGGAAGCGAGAGAGTACAGACAGCAACATTTACTGATACACATGTCAAGATAGTTCTGGTAGCCGAACAGAGAAGAAGGTCTGACAAGGTGAAACAGAAAGAAAGAAGACAACTCAACGTGCACAAACCAACAACAATCTAGGCAAACCTCAATCAAGAATAGTTAGAAAATGCATGATAACGAACCAGAGGACACAGATTCCTCGGTTGCTGATGAGAATTTCTGTATTGTGTGCATGGAACAGTTCAAAATCCCAAAGGCAAACAAAGTTTGGGTTAAATATTTACATTTTAGTCTGTGGGCCCATGAGGCAGCCAGAATAGACCTAAATATAGAAAAATGTAATTTTTTTGTGTGCCTACATTGAATTGGGTTGACATACTCTGGTTCTGGAAGGTCAATAGCCAGAATGGTACTTTTGTTTGAGGAGAACCACCAAACTGTGGTGAACACCAGACCTACAGATGGACCTGAGATGGACAACCCTGCTGTAGGGAATTTAATTAAAAATGTATAATTTAGAATTTAGGTTTATTTAAATATTAAACTGATAATAATGTAGGGATACATTTTAGCACAATTTAGATATTTCTCCAACAGTATCAGTTTAGGCTTGTACTTGACTGATTGGTTAATAATCAATTATTCTTTGATTAATTATTGATTAATTAGTGGGTTTCTATCAAGCAGGGGATTAAGAATCAGTGTGAACCGTTTGATCTGAGAAATAGTTCAGGCAGAGTACATTTATTTACCACGCTAGACAAACACAAAACATACAAACACAAAATAGAATAGATGTGAATAGTAATGGAGTAGTGATATTGAAATATGTTACGGAAATTACTAAAACCTTCCTGAACAGCGACTTCATAGAAACAAGTACAACCCAGTAATCAGAAGTACACAGATTGTTGACCGTTGCACCAAATATATCAAAATGAGAAAGTAACTGTTATACTTATTTGCTGATCTGGGGTTGTGGCCTGCAATGATCTGGGGCTCAGAGAAGTTTGGATGCAGCTTAAACTTTTCAGAATTCTTGGGCCTTGAATATTAGGAAGTTCAGAGTTCTTTGAAGAGATGACGAAGTTGCAGTTCGGAGTACTTATGGAGGTTGTGGAGGTGATGAAGCAGTGGAGGTGATGAAGCATTGTGGAGCAGGTTGGCTTGAGTTCGTTGAATGCTCAGCCGTGGACCTTTGGGTTTGCAGAGTTGATGAAGTTGTGTTTCAGGCGTTGGTCTTGGTCTTGGGCTCA
This sequence comes from Rhabdalestes septentrionalis, assembly GCA_037832545.1. Lineage (NCBI taxonomy): Eukaryota > Metazoa > Chordata > Actinopteri > Characiformes > Alestidae > Rhabdalestes > Rhabdalestes septentrionalis. Next base: position 2,981 of record JBBMFX010066549.1, read on the forward strand.
GCTCAGATGTTCTCAGAGGTCTGCCCTTGTCTGCTTGAAGTTTCCGCCCCTGTCTCCTGGTGCTGCTCTGCTCCCTGGTCACTGCTCTGCTCAAACTTAGTTTGGAACTTGTGGCTTTTATGGGCAAGTGAGGGGACTGTTTCCTTGTCCCACCTTTCTCAACTTGACTAATTACAAGGCGGGCAGCCTCCCTCACTCCCTCCTTTAGTGAGGGGCTGCAGTGGGGCTGCATGTCATTTACGATTCAGCCTGTGGAACTTCTCATTAGCAGAATAAAGTTCATAACACTTGTATAAATACTAACTAGATATTGGGATGTGTACTTTTGTTTCTGTTGTGAGCTGGGGATCAGGTAGATTGGGGGTAGCATGAGGGGGGCAAATTGGTGTGTGCGAGGGTGACCCTGTTCAGAATTGGGTTCCATGCCTCTTAGACAGAAGTGTGGTCAGATAAAGGATCACAATTGTTGTGATCATTTTTTGCTCAGATTAGACATCTGATCATACACTGGTAAAAAACAACAGTAATAACAATTTTTCTATTTCCAGGTGTGCACCATCTCACTGAAATGAGGATATTGCTTCTGGGCCATAAGGCATCTGGAAAGAGTTCCATCACCAGGACCATCCTGGGTGGTGAGGAACCAAACACAAAAACTTCCCAGTGTCTGAGGAGCAGAGGAGAAGTTGGAGGTATGGTGATCACTGTGACTGAAGCCCCTGGCTGGTGGAGTAATTACATGGTGAATGATACACCAAATCTAAATGCTGAGGAGGTCATACTCGGAGTGTCTCCAGGACCACACGCAGTGCTGCTTGTCGTGCGTCTGGATATACCCTTCACCGAGACTTGCAGGAGAGCACTTGAGCAACGTCTGCTTCTCTATCGGAGTGAAGATGTTTGGAGACATTCTATGGTGCTGTTTACCTTTGGGGACCACCTCGGAGAGAGACCCATTGAGCAACATGTGGAGGGTGAAGGAGAGGCCCTTCAGTGGCTCACTAAGGACTGTGGGAACAGAGTCCATGTCCTTAACAATAAGGACAGGAAAAACTCCTGGCAGGTAAATGAATTGCTGGAGAAGATCAAAGGCATGGTGAGGGAAAACAGTGGGCGTTCTTTTGAGGTGGACCCTACATTTTTGCACACTGTAGAAGCCAAGAGGAGAATGGATGAAGTGAAAGCTACAGAAAGGCAAATGGAGCACAAACAAGCCTTTGCAGACCAGGCAGGTGAGGTAAAATTTGTCAGAAGAATTTCTGTGGGATAAGCTCTGGCCATTCAAAATTGTTTCAGTTCATCGTGACCAGATCTTTCACTCAGACTAAGTTCCTTAATAGCAAATGCTATATTTGTTACAATTTTGGATATATACATTTAGGCGAATATCTTGAGGCTCGTGTCTTGAAGCTCTGCCTCTTTTAAGCATTGAGACACTGTCTGTTTTTCTAGCCAACATCATCACACTGCAAAACAAATAATTGATCCATAAAAACATATTCATTAAAAAGCCAGATAAACCCCTTTTGAAAATATAATGGCAATTATTCTACAAAGCAAAATCTCATAATTAATAAAAATTTACTTTATTATATGCCAAAAATAAATGGCTAGATCAGAGAATAAATTAAGATTTACTGCCTTGAAGTAATAAATTAGCCACTTATAGTCACATGTGAACAATGTGAAAGTCTTTAACTGCATTAATCCATTCACCAAGGGAAGCAGTGGCCTGCCACCAACAAGGGCAAGTCAGGGAGCAGCATTTGGGGAGGGTACCTTGTACCAGCATACCTCAGTGATTATAGTAGCTGTGCTGGGATTTGAACACACAGCCTTTGTGTTGAAGTGGGCAACACCTTAACCAATAGGCCAACAGCTGCCCCAAATGAAAACATTTGCAAAGATGTTGTGTTTTAATTTATATTTAAGAAATATTATTTCCCTATTTTGCTATTTTCAAGAAATCTTACTCAGTAAAAAATTTAAGAGGGGCACTGTACAATTCAATTTTGATTTAGAGATGAAAGTATGTACATAAAGGAAAGCACAGAAAAAATGTAATGCCCGTCTCTTCCTGAGCATTTGTTTTACTTTGGAATTGATCTATTTGAACACTTGCATTGTTTCCTCACCAGTGTCTCCTTCAGCTTCCACACAAGCAGAAGTTAGAATCTTGCTGTTGGGACACAGGCACTCAGGAAAGAGTTCAGTAGGAAACATCATCCTGGGCAGAGAGGACTTTGACCTAAAAAGAACTTCAAAGTGTGTGATCAAAAAACGTGAAGTAGCAGGGAGGTTGGTCACTGTGGTGGAAGCTCCAGGATGGTGGAACAACTACCACTTAAAGGACACACCAAATCTAAATAAAACCGAACTTATGCGCAGTGTGTCCCTGTGTCCTCCAGGACCTCATGTTCTGCTTCTGGTCATGCGAGCAGATGGCTCATTCACAGCAGAGAACAGAAGAGTAGTTGAGGAGCACTTGGAGCTTTTTGGGGAAACAGTCTGGGATCATACTATGTTGCTGTTTACCTTTGGAGATTGGCTTGGCGAAACTAGTATCGAGCAGCATATTGAAAGTGAAGGAGACCCGCTCAGGTCGCTTGTGAAAAAGTGCAGAAATAGATACCAAGTCCTTGATAACAGCAACATGGCTGAAGGAATTCAGGTCCCAGAGCTTCTACAGAAGATAGACGGAATAATGGCCAGGAACAGTGGACATTATGAGGTCAGCATTGGGGTTGCAGAAGAAGAACAAATGCAGCAGAAGACTGATGAGGAGTGTGCTATGCTGAGAACATCTATGGTCATGGAGAAGAGACACACTCGTCGGTTGATGATGGGTATAGTTAATCTTTTCTTCTTCACTTTAGTTTTACACATTCGGAAGATGTCTGGCACCCTTTACAAAATGTACTGTCAAAATTTTATGAGGAATTCACAAATAGAAATCATGCAAAACCACTTTGAATAAAATAATTTTACATTTTCCCTTAGAACATAGGGTGCAAATAAAAAATACTAAAATTGTAAAAAAAAAAAAAAAAAACCAAAAGTGCTTGCTCTCCAAAACATTTGCTTTCTGCCGGTCTTTTGCTCGGTGCTCTGCCACTAGGACAACACCACCCCCACACGCAACCCTGAGGATTTTTCCCACCCACTTGTGGGCGGAGAGTATCCTGAAAGTTCTCCTGGGTTGAAAATTTGTTTAAGAAATTTGTGCATTTCTGTTCTCTATGTGCATTTGCAAGTGATGCCATTTTAAACCCCCGGTACTTTATTTATTTACAATAATTGGTTCTATGTGACATGCTGTATGACTCTGATTTACCACTTGCACACTGGCAACATGGAAGAATATCTGACTTTATCCTGTTAATGTTTTGGAGATACAAGGTTTTGTTCCAACAGAGACAGTGTATTTCCTCAGGAGGGTTATGTGATGTAATTGAAACAAGAAGTACATTTTCTTTAAAAAATTGACAAGAATGCCAATAAAGTTTCCTAAAGAAGTGGATCCTTCAAGAACCCTCAAGTTCACTTCTTATCCTTCTTTTTTGCGTGCTGGGTTGGACTACCTGATGGATTCTTAAGGACTGGCTTGATAACCAACTTTTAAATCATAATTGATGTGTTAGTATGAGGAATCTTTTGAAAGTGTAAAGAACGTTCCATTGGAATTAAACAGTTCTTCCACGAAATCTGTGTACAGTGCTGAGTAAAAATATTTTGAACAGTTCCTGTACAGTCTTTTTTATAAAAAGAAAAACCTGTTGATGTATTTGACATAAATGTAAACAAATATTTGTAAAGGCTTATTCAAGCATGTTTTTGTCCATTTTGGTTATCAGTTTCACCTCTGCTAGTGCTATGACTAATATTTATGTCAGCTGGCATTAAAGGCTCACTTAGATGTCATGTAGCCACATCTGCAACAACAACTCCAGATTTGATATTTAAAATTTTTTCTCATACCTTTTCCACATCATAGGTGAGGTCCATATTCCATCAGAGCTGAAGATTGTGATGCTTGGAAGTAGGTGTTCTGGAAAGAGTTCTGCTGGCAACACTATTCTCGGAAGTGAGGCTTTTAGCTTAAAGAGCAGTTCTAAGTGTGTGAAGCATCAAGGCAAAGTGGGAAACAGGCACGTCACACTTGTAGAAGCTCCAGGCTGGCTGAGAAGTTCATGTGTGGAACAAACTTCAACAGTTATTGTGCAGGAGATCATAAGGAGTGTAACTTTGTGTGCTCCAGGACCCCATGCTGTGCTCCTCGTTGTACAGGCAGATACCTCATTCACAGAAGATGTGAGGAGAACTCTGGAGGAACATTTCAAGCTTCTGTATCAAAAGATCTGGAATTACACCATGGTGCTATTCACCTGTGGAGACTGGCTAGGAGACTGGACCATAGAGGAGCACATCGAGAGTGAGGGAAATGCCCTTCAGTGGCTTGTTGAGAAATGTGGGAATAGGTATCATATCCTTAACAACCAGGACCATGCCCAAGGTGCTCAAGTTATGGAACTGCTAGATAAGATAGATGAGATAGTGGCAGGAAATAATGGGTATTTACTTGCACATGTCCCAAAGCCTCCACCGCCCAGGAAAAGAAGGAAACACGAGCCTCAAGACATTAGAACAGATAGTAGTCAACATGATGTGGATAACCTGAATGAAGAGGTCTTGACCAATATGGATGACACTTTAGATGAAACTTTGCCTACGTATACTGACAAGACAAAAAACTCTAAATTGTCTGACTTGCCCATCCACAAAGCTCATAGCATGCAGCATTCTCACCCAACAAGTAAGATGGTTTAATTAATTTGGAAGAGCCGGCTCACTTTTCAGAGAGCTGGCTCTTGTGGCATGGCTCCCAAAGAAGAGCCGGTTCCATCAGTTCCGAAACGGCTCTTAGTTTGTTATCATCTGTAGCCTCATATTTTAGCCTAATTTGGCAAATATGAGTGCTTTGTGTGTTGATAAACACTTAGATTGTTTTACAGTTGACTTTTAAATTGTTTTACAGTTGCTCTTAGGTTGTTTAACAGTTTATTTCTATTGCAATGTATGCATTTAATATTTTTATTGTTGGCTGTATTGTTTTCTTGTTATGATGTTTGTGACTGACACAATTCAAGACTCACACTGGTCTTTAACAAATCTGAATCTAAATTTAAAAATGACTCTTATAGGATTATTTTCCTCTTCGACCTACATCACAATTAATACATTTACATAAATATTTACTGAATATTTTAAATGTCTGATTATTAGTACTAGCTTATCAAAAAATAAACTGCTTTTTATAATGAGAGAAATTTAATATTGAGCTTATCATCAATATTAAGTTATCATCATTTTGATCCTCCAACAAAGTTCAGATTTTTCATGTGGCTCCCTATAGAAATTAATTGCCCAGCCTTGGTTTGGATGGTTCCCCTACTGTGATTTGCATAGAACCTACCCTCACCTGTCGAGCCCCCACACACTAGGTTAGTTGAAAATGCACTATTTTTGTCTGCTGGTTTTACGAGCATGCACTGTGGCTACAGTCAAAGGCAAGTCACACATGAAGTGTTGTGCTCATCTTGCTCTGGGTCCAAATAAGGCTCGAACATATAGGGCTGGATAGCACCTCTGTTTCATGTGTTGTAAATGTGCAGCGTTAGCATGGGATCGTGGGTCGTGGCCAGCAACAGCTTAGTTGAATAAAAGTGAGAGAGCCCTTAAATGGCTCATTTTGAAAGGGACTGAAACTGTCAAGAACAGAGCTGGTGAGATCTCGTTATGTATGAGTGATTTGTTTTGTATAGCCCTTAGACCTGTTATAAGTTGTTTAAAAAGTGATATAATGTGTCCCCTTTAAGATGTAAACAGGTATGTATCAGGGTGGCTTTGGTGTGAAACTCATTGAGAGTTAATTGTTCAGAAAGGTGGTGATTGGAAATAAATGTCTGGCTATAAAAGCTTCCTCACAGAAGGTAAATTCATGAAATAGTTATGTCTGCGCCAGCTGATGACAGATAGGTTGTTTTACCAGTAAAGCCTTTCACACCAAACCAACTCTGAAACCACTTTTCACCACTGAATACACATGTTAAGCAATGGCCATCTGATGTTTCTCAAAATGAAAATATTATTTTGTTGTTTTTCACCTCTTTGGCTACCTCACATACCATTTTTTACTTTGCTTTACAGTGGGCGGAGACAGTCATTCTGACACAAGTTCAGACTATGGTTCAGAAGCTTCACCTATAAGATCCAGCTCAGTGGCCTCATCACTGAGCTCTGGGATCGGCTCTTTGAAAAACTTTGGTGCTCAAAGTTACAAAGAAGTGCATGGCTTCATGAAGAGACCCAACCCTGAGGAGGAAACCCCGTTTAGAGGTCCAACAGAAAAAGAATCTGTGAGGGGGGAAATGGAAGATGTGACTAATAATCCATGAAAAAGTCAAGCATGAAGGAGAGCAGCTAGAACCTATGCCTGGACGTTCGGCACACCCAGAACCCAAGTCTGCATTTTCAAACAGTTGGCTCCTAAGTCACCAAGTTCCGAGCCACCAACTTGCACATTTCCTAATCACAAATTCCTAGCTCTTACATCTGGTCAAGAGTTGCTGGCTCAAATATTTCCTGCTCCTGAGTCACCAATCCTCCTGTCACCTAGTCCTGAGTAGCTGGCTCTCCCATCCCTGGTTGCCGGACTTCAAGTCTCCAAGTTCCAAGACACAAAGCCTCCTGGCTCCACCTTGACAGATGCCAAGATTTCTGGTCCTGTGCCTTCGGACATCCAGCCTCCTGGTACCCTGTCATTAGCCTCCTAATCCTTTGGTAATAGAGGGTAGGCTACGTACAACATAGCAGCAATCTCTGCCAGAACCCAGGATGTGGCTTTCAAAGATATCTACTGTTCAGCCCTGCACCTTGTTAACTTTTCATGTCGTAAAGTACCTGTAGCTGCTCCTGTATTAATGTTTATTGACATCATTTTCCTGCTCTCATGTTTAATGTCTGAACCTGTGTACTCATTATATTACCTAGTTTCAGCCTTTTTATATTTAGTCCAGTGTTATACTTCTGCTTTAGTGTCATTTTCTTGTCATTCAGCCTAATACTACTTCTGTCATTATACACACACCCAAAACCATAGGGAGTTTTTATATGGAGCTATCCCACATTTTCTATCCCACACATTCCCTGTAAAACTGCCTTGTGGAAACTGCCATACAGTTGAATTTAAACTAAACTGAACTTAACTGAATTAAATAAACTGAATTGAATCTACTTCTGTTTTCTTGATGAGTGATTCAGGATTTTCTAGGACCTACACCCATCTTACCAACATAAACATTCATTAATCAATTGGCATTTATGTGTACTCAGCTAAGAAATATCATGAAAGTCGCAGCTGCGGATTGGGAAATGCCATAACCGAATGGTAAGAAGCTCAGGTGTTTTCTGTTCATGGCAAATAAAGTCTTGAAGTCAGTTGAAGTAACTCGTAATCCTAAATTATTTATTCATTCATAAGCAGTAGCAAATAGAATCACTGACACAATCAGGCATCAAAGATATCAGCATTTAGGAGCTAAGGAAATGTGGAGCGGAGGAGAGTGACAGTTGGAGGAGGGAGGAGATTTTTAGGGTGTGGGGTGAAGCTCAGTTGGTGGAGTGGAAAGCTCCTCTCTGGTGCCACTG
>JBBMFX010066560.1:0-10687 GCA_037832545.1 Rhabdalestes septentrionalis
AACCTCCCATCTTCGCCCATCAGGAACCGGAGGTTGATGTACCCACGGCCCAACAGTTGGTCCGCAGGTGTCGACGAAGATGGAATGCTGCTCAGATTGGCATCCAGAAAGCCAACCGGAGATACACGGCTTCATCCCTTCGTCTGCACCCTCCGGGACGGTTGTACCACGTTGGTGACAGGGTCTACCTATCCACTCAGCACATTCACCTTCGCACGGAATCACGAAAACTCTCCCCTCGGTTCATCGGTCCCTACAGAATAACTCACCGCATCAACCCTGTCACCTTCCGGCTGCAGCTGCCTGCCTCACTCCGGATCCACCCGGTATTCCACAACTCTCAGTTGAAGCCCTTCCACACCTCTCCCTTGTCTCCTGCCACCCCGGCACCCCCGCCCCCCCGCCTCATAGATGGTGGTCCCGCATACACGGTTCGGCGGATCCTCGACTCACGACGCCATGGCCGTGGCACTCAGTTCCTTGTGGACTGGGAGGGCTATGGCCAGAGGAACGGTCTTGGGTCCCCGGGCGGTTCATCCTGGACCCAGACCTCATCCGGGACTACCGTCGTCGGGTATCCTCCCAGCCTGGTCCGTCTGGAGCCGGTCCTGGACAGGGGGGTACTGACACATACACAGCTACGTGACATGCCAGGTCAAAGGGAATTACAAGTCACTATATAAACAGGAAGTGGGAACTTCCTCCCTGCTCAGACATTGAGTTCAGACACCGTCCCCATTTGTCTTCGCCTCATTGAGATTGTGAGTACTCACCTTGCTGTGTGTGTTTGTGAATGTTGATTTCTGGTGGATTTCTCTCTCTGTTCTCACAGAGCGTTCACAGAACAAACCGCGTGGGTAAACCGCTCTCTCGCTTCTATCCGCGTTACAGCTCTCCCCCTACGCTACAAAGGTGTCACAGTTCAGGTAAGACCTTCTGTTTTTTTTCCTCTATCACTTAAGATCTGACAGTTTGACCTAACAAATCATCTGCAGAACTGCAGACTGAAGCCCAGCTGCGCTGTGTGTTGCTCTGAATGATACAATTGTAGCCCTCTTGCTCAAATACAGATTGTAAATGCCAAGCACAACTGATGACTTTTCTTGGTAAAAAGTTACTTCCAGGTACTTTCAAGCTGCCAAATAATGTGGTGGTGGTTTCCTAATGAGTAATATACTACCCTCTGGACCAAGAGGCCATGGGGTCGAATCCTACATTCAGCATGCCACCACTGGGTTCCTGAGCGGGACAATTAACTCAGAGTCGCTCCAGGTAGACTGCCCCCTGTAGTTAGGGAATGGCAGTCACTACAAATGTAAACATAATGTGGAAAAAATTTAGAGGCCTTTATTTTACTTACAAAAACACACATAAAGTACAGATTGAAAGTTTAGAATACAGTAAATGGATGGGCACCAGAATCCACTTTTCAAAACTATTTGTTTCACCCGCCCCTCCTTTCACGGACTACAGCCGAGACATAGAGCGCTGTATGGTTAAATTAATAAAGTGTGTAGGCTGGTGCATCATCATCATGTAAGTGCCACACTCATTCACAAATATGGTTTAGCTCTGCATAACATTGATAATGCTTTAAAGAGGCAATTCCTCCATAACAATTATGGCAAGAAATATTGGTATTGAACTATCGGTCAAATGTCATATCTGTACAGTACTGATAATTCTTTAAAATGATCATCTGCTGATGCCGACGTGATGCCAATATCATTCTTAATGCCAATATAAACCAGGAGGAGCCCAAAAAGGATCAGCAACCGACTCTTTTATATTACTGAAGAACACGAGATGTATGGCCATTGCAGAACAGTACCAGGGCTGTCAGAAACACATGCAGAGGGACAAGGCTGGGTTCCTGCTGAACTTGGGGCCGGCCATGAGCAGTCCCTTATTACTCACTCCGCTTTTCATTTGTGCTAATGATGAGGGCAGGGAGGCCATCCGCTCTGTAAACAGTGTCAATTAGATGGGGTCAGCACTTCCCCACGAGAGAGGGTAGGCAGGAAAGGCACTGCTGTAAAACCCACAAGCAGTTCAGAAGATCAATGAGCATTCATTAAGGCAGTGCTGAATGGACAGTGCACTGATTGATCACATGCAAGAGAAGGAAGCTTGTAATGAATGGCAGAGAGCGAAGCAATGGCTGTGTGTGGCCCACGTTATTCATAAACTAAAAAAAAACAATGAATCAAGGGGGGCTGTATTGACTTTGAACTTTGAGGAAGGCTTTATATCACCCTTTCTTTGCAATTTGACATCATTTGAAAATGGCAGCTGCTATTGCTCTAATGTCAAATTTTCATGAATAACAGTCTCACAGAAATCACCCAGGATGACTTAAAATAAAGCATTTTACCTTGTCTTACACTGAGATGTAAAGATGTTTTTGCTTCCCTTGTTAAGGTACTGAGGGCTTTGTTCCCACAGCAATGATATGCTTCCTCTAATCTGATCAATTGAATAGGGAGGTGAGGCATAATTAAAGATATTGGACTGTAAGCACCCTCACCTCCAAGCAAGACAGTCTTGGGTTCGATTTTCAGCCGGGATCACCAGGATTAATTCTGTGAGGGGTTAGCCTGATTTGCCAATGTCTGCATGTGTTTCCCTCACAGTACATAGACACAGCATTCAGGTGAACTGGATATGCTAAATTGCCCCTTGGTGTGCGTGTGTATTAGTGTGTTTGTCTGTGTATGTATACTGTGATAGGCTGGTGACCTGTTCAGGGTGTTTCTCCGCTATCACCCTTACTGTTGGTTAAGTGGCTCAAACAACTGATGGATTGAGCAGACCGCTCAGCTCCTTCGCTTACCCCAACACTTGAGCCTTTAAAGAGTCTTGGTGAGTGATTCCTAAAATTTTCCCCAAACATTGACAGCATGCATTGGTAGCTTCACTCCATAACTATGATATAAATTACTCAGTAATACAATCTGAGTTTCTTTGGGATGTTACTGATACTTTTAAATGTCTCAGATATTACAGTGAGAACAACAGTGCACCCTCCCCTCATTAAAATTCAGAACCTCCAAAATTCTGGTTCATCCTGATGAACCAGCAACCCTAAATGGGCACTAATGTGCTAATGCAGGATTTGGCATTCTACATACACACACACACACACACACACACACACACACACACACACACACACACACACACACACACACACACACACACACTGCCACTTCTGTTTGTGTCAGATTCACAATACACCTGCACATACATGATAAGTATCAGAAAAAAACAAACAAAAAACAGCTATATTTTTCCTGGGCTTAAAGCAATGAACAAAACGCTTTTAACTACAATACAGACATAGATGTCACATAGTTAATAAAAGAGGTGTGAGCCACTAAGAAGCCTGACTTTACTGTGATGTTTTTAAAATGTCAGTGTCTGTCTGTGTGTGTGTAAACCTAGAGGTGGGTGCATCATGATGCACATCGCCATATTCAGTTCATCATTTTCAGCCTCAGTGGTGCCACATTTCAAAAACACAATTAAAAACTGAGCAGTTATTCTTATTCACAAAATGCAGTAAATCTGCACATAATTAATGACATCTGAATACAACACATTATGCTTTCTATAAAAAAATACACGTTTATTCAGTGTTAGTTAAGTACTGGTGATATAAATAAACGTTTAATGTTTCACAAACCAAAAGAATATCACCACACTGCCCACCTGATTGTAAAAGCCGCCTACATGTCCATGTGTCCATCAGGGTCTGCAGAGAAGAGAGGAAACTCCCTCTGATGAACTGACCGCTCAACTCCTTTCCCAGAACGTGAATGAGTGAGACCCCTTCTCTCTCTCTCTCTCTCTCTCTCTCTCTCTCTCTCTCTTTGCCTCTCTCGCTCTCTCCCTCTCTGTCGCTCTCGCTCTCTTCCTCTGTCTCTCTCTCTGTCTCTCTCTCTCTCTCTGTCACTCTCTGTGGATGCATGTAAAAAGCCTTTATTAGAAGACGTTAATTAATTTACTAATATTTTAACACTACTGGATGACACCTATCAAATTCATAATTGATGATTCCAACGTGTTTAACTGTTCCTTTCTCTGACAGACCACTCTCTAGCTCCACTTTTAGATCACTATCCCTGATTTTATGCATAAGGCCCCAGATACGGTCATATTTCTTATTGGACTTAAGTCATTATTACTATGTGATTTCATTACTAATATATGTAATAGTCTACCATTTACAATATAATTACTTATGTCAAAATTATTTTACTACCACTATTACGCACAGTAACATATCACTATCCCCTATCTGTGTGGCTAGTAATTTAATTTGCTGTAGGTTACTTATCTATAGTATTAATACCCCAGCATTGATGTATATAGCAAAGTGTTTTTCATTTTCCGTAGAGTTTTTTTAATTAGATTTATTTAGACGTTTTGTTTTATATAGTTCTTGTCTCTGTGTCTCTGTTTGGTTGAGTTGGTCCCCCTAGCAGCTGCTATAATGGTTCTGTGCTCCGTTTACCAGAAATATTCGCCCACCATTAGTAACTACTTTTGTCAAAACCCTCACAGCAACGTTTCAACTATTGTATAAAGTCTTCCCTGAAGTGTACAGAAATAAATGTATGTCTAAAACTTTGTAAATTCTTAGGATGGACAATATAAGTGCCCACAAGTCAACATAAACTATATGGACAAAAGACACTGCATTCAAATACATAGACTTTTAAACTGAGTTGGTCCAATTTGCAGTTGCTTTTATGCTCTGAACACTGAGGGAAACTTGTTTTTCTATCACAAACTAGATAAATGTGAATACCCTGCAGAGGCAAATAATCTTGGTTTTATATCTGATTTGATTACATTAATTTTGTGTTGACATTTAAAGAAATATTTAAATCATGGCTGTGTTAAAGGGAAAAGCGCTGTTAAAAAGCTCCTTATTTGTGTTTGCAAACCAACTGTTATTACACTTTTGTTCATGTAGTAGTTCTTTAAAAGTAAAAGGGCACAATACACTTTAAACATTTTATTATACAGGTAAAAAAAAATTTTTTTGTAATTATCAAAAACCACAGCACACTTTTCTACTGCAGTGTTTCATGCTGATTTCAGATATGCTTTCATATTTTTTCAGTCAAATCAACTTTATGATTTATGAGTAAATGTTAGTTTGCAATTGACTTGCATGTGGTTTTTATTAAACCAGAGGCACCAATCAAGTGACCTTTTCAATGTTTTCAATGTGAAGTCATATATCGGACACTGTGGTGTAGATGTAATGATTAGTGACAGTCAGCTACACTACCATGCAACATATAACTAGCTTCATCACAAAAACTGTACGGGCTAGGAAAAACTAAGCACAGATTTGAAATTAGCATGAAAAACACCACAAAACCCATATAAACTAATCTCTGATGATTTTGACCTGTTGACCTGTGTTATTTTATTTTTTGCATATCAATGCGATTGATTTCAATTATAAAAATTAATCATTGCCCAGCATTAGTAAGGAGTTATTTTGTCATATGATGACAATGTAGCATTTGTAGCGCCTCCTACGCAGATCCATGCTGCTCTTCTTCCAAGGGTTAACACAGTGGAGACAGCTCAGAGCGTGTGGGTAGAACACAACCCTCTTATAAGTACCAGCTCAAGGCCAGACAAATCGATAGGCTACATGAAAGAGCACATTCGTGCGAATGGGATGGACACTATGACCATTCAGCATTCGGCAACAGTCACAATCAGAACCAGAAACAACTTTACAGGAAATTCTTCCCCTCTGTGTCTTTCCTGCATGTCCACATTTGTCCCCTCAGCTTCCGTTCCATGAATGAAGGATGTTCTCTGGTTCTATAGCCTGACATTCTGGGGGCCCAAGTCTTGTGCAGGTGGAGGAAAACATAGAAGAATGTGCTGATCCCTCACTCATCTCTCTAATTCACACTCAGGAACAGGACATTCCAAGAGCTGTTGATGTCAAAATGTTACGGAAACTCAAATGAAACTCTCAAACAGGCTCTAGTGGGGCTTATATAAAATCAAACTTATACAATTGCAATCAGACACCCAAGACATGTTTAGTGTCTGAGGCTTTCTTTCTTCAAGGCTAACGAGGAGATACAAATAGCTAAATCATGAGTTCTGACACATGAATGGTTGAGTAAAATTAAATTATTTTATAGTCAAAATGTTCTCTGATATCAGAGCTGCTGAACGGTGATATATATATAAATAGAAGGTGTCAATTTTGTTGTTTGCCTATGGCATTAAAAATGGTTTCCAATATGTATTTTACAAATTTCGGACTAAAGTAGCATTGTCTGAAACCTGCACCACTGGGTTGCCAGTCTTTGACACCTGATGCTCTGCACACTTTTATGTTTACAACCAGTCACTTCCTCTGGGACTAGTGGGTATGTACAGCACTGTGTGGAAGTCTTGAACCACCCTATCCTTTCTGGTATTTTTGATGGAGTTTTAAGGGACAGTTTTCCAGACTTCCTGACAGACCTATTTTCATCTGATTCCAGATGATCAGTATACTGGTGGTGTTGAATACTGAGTGGTCAGAACACCTTTACCTAGGCACCTTGTAACTTTAGGCACTTTGCAGCCTTTTACAATCAAACATTTGTTTTAATTTCTTTAAACGAATCTACTCATAATGCCATAGATAAGACAGTTTAACAAAAAGCAAAATGTAAAGAATGAGTGGTGCCTCTAGACTTTGCAAGAACTGTAGGTGTAATTTAGCGCTTGATTGGTTTTGATTTATGAGTGAGTTAATTACAGGTAGTTGAAAGTGACCATGTTTATGCTGATTCAACTGCTGGTTTGGTTTTATGACACTAAAAACATATTCGTTTTTTTTGGAAGAAACGCAAGATATTTAGGCATTAGAAGGCATGCAGGAAAGTGTTAAGAGTGTACTTATATGTTTAATGAAAACAATACAGTGTTGCATTTTAGGCCCTGGTTCACTTAGAAAGACAAAGATAAAAAGATGAAAATGTATAGGATGATAAGCTGAAAAGAGGTTCAGGTGTGGTTATCCTCCCTTCTTTCGTCATTTCAAAACTCCACTTTAGTGCTCTGGACACTGCTGAATAATAATTGTGTTAATTACGCTGAAGCTTTGGAACCATACAGGCCACTACTCCTAATGAAGATTTAAAAAAGGCACACTCAACCACAGTCTAGCTATTATGGCAGCCAATTATCTGAGAACATAAAGAGGCTGAGAGCAGGTTGGAAATCCCTAAAGAGGTTAGAACAGAGAAGCCATAACAGGACCAGAGCAGAGTGAATTAAAGCATATTTACACAGCCAAAACACACCGCTAACAGCTGCCCCCCTGCTCCATTGTTAGCTTTCTACATGTCTCAGCAGATGGGCCCATATCTTGTTCACTCTGGCCTGTAGCGGAGCTTCATGTTGAGCAGAACTCAGCTGGAGTTCACAAACACACCAAGAGCTCTATACTGAGAATGTCTCACACCAAGCAGTGATGTATGTGAACACATCAGATTCACATCGGCTCACACGGGGAGGAAGCCGAACAAAACCAACAGGGGAGAAATAGGGCCAAACACAAAGCTGACTGCTGGATATTCTGTTGAGGAAGTCCACTCAACCGCTGTATACACCAATAACTCAACTCAATATGTTACATTACTTAAAGTTCACAGATGTGGTAACTCACATATATTTAGCAACCACAAGTTTCTCCACAAGGCTGAGTTATTTGTTTTTTTGTGTCCCAAAAAAACAGCCTAAACCGTCAACAGGAGGAGCTCACACAAGCAAGTAAAATACATTTATTGTATTTATTAAATGTATTGTATTTATTATTAAGATGTTACTCAATACATGAATTAACTAAAGATTTTAATGCATATAATAAAAAATATTATACATTTTATATTTTGATTGTTATTTTCACCCAATGCCTTAGCTTGTATATACATTCCCTTAAACTGTTATATTTATATAAACTTAGCTGTATTGTGGTTCTTCCCTCAGCATATTAAGTCATATTTTGATCGCTGTGACCGTTATAGCACAGAAACAGTTATTAAATAAAAGAGACATTATAAGTTTGTAATATTGACTATTCATTCACTCATATGCCAAAAATCATTTAAAAGAGAGAGAGAGAGAGGAAGAGAGAGAGATAGAGAGAAAGAAAGAGCAAGATAGAGAAAGAGAGAGAGAGAGAGAGAGAGAGAGAGAGAGAGAGAGAGAGAGAGAGAGAGAGAGAGAGAGAGAGAGAGAAAGAGCAAGATAGAGAGAGAGGGATAGGAAACTGAATTTAAAAAAAGAAACGTTTATGTCATGTTAGGTGCCATGTATATGAGTGTGCATGTAGGTTTGAGAGGAATCTGTGTGGTTCTACATGTCACCCTAGCACCGGAGCATTTGCCTGCCCGCTGTCAGACTCTATATGCTTGTGCGGAGGTGTGATCCTGACAACAGGACTTGGCTGAAGGCTGGTGGTCCTTTATCAGTGTGAAAAAAAAAACTATGCACCTGAGCCAAACCTGTCACCCTGACACACGCTGAATCATTCATGAGCCACACATCTGGCTGCATCTGTCCTCACGCTACTGGCACAGGAGCCCCCGGAGGGCGGAGAGACAGGAACCATCAGCACTGCAGCAATACATTTTCTAATCTGACACCTCCACCAACACGGAGGGTGATTTCTACAAAATGGACCAGTGTGTGTTTAAACGGGCAGAGTGGCCTTTTAGTGGACAGTTTTCTCACCTCTAGAGGGAGCAAAGAAACCGCAGATTAGTGTGAGAAACAGAAAAGAAAAAAAAATATCACTGCCATCTCCTGCCACAGAAAGACCTTTGACTGCTCTCAGCTGATAATACACTGAGACAGTTCCTACAGCCGGGGGAAAAGCACAAGCTAAAATGAGTGGCAATCATGGTGCAATCTCTTAAAATGCCATGCACACACACACACACACATTACCACACACTGTAAAACCATAGCAATTGATAGCGTATGAAAACAATGCTTTTAGCTATAAAGGCAGTACACAAATCAATATGAGAGAAGAAATGAATACTCCATCTTTCAAGCTATTATTTGTCACCTACATCTACAGCACACAGTTCGTTATCGGAGGTGACAATTTTGACAGATTTCCTGACTAGCAAAACAATAGTAAACCCACTGCATTAAAATGCACTAATAATAAAAGCAAATGAGCAGATGCTCAGGCGTCTTCCTGTTGGCTTCCAGCACACATTTATTTTCAGTTCTCTGATCTTATCTAGATAAACAAGTCAATGGCAGACAGGGGTCAAGACAATAAATTGACAAATATGCGAACCTGAGATCATCCCAAAGAGAAACACCAGCCCAGAGGTCAAGGATGTGTTTATATTGATACATTTTGTGATTGCAATTTGCCTTGATACGGAAATAGATGACTGGAACTCTTATACAATGTAAATAAAAACCTGATTAATGGCACTGTTTTAATTCACTACTAGTATTATCTGTAAATTTTAAAACACTCTTTTGTTTCATCCTAACGCTCACAGAAACGTAGGATTAAAAGGATGCATGACCAATATCCTCCACTACTGTAGCATACGGACATTTCTCTGTATTAACAAATCTGTTCACTCAAAATAGATTTATAATAAAGCACTTACCCATTTGCTTCTATTGAACTTTCAGTAAGACATTGAGGTGAAATCAATGTTGTTCAGAGTAATTTTGATGTGACAAGGCTGTAGAGCAACTTACAGGCTCAACCAATTTCTTTATAGTGGTAGTGAATGGAACCAGGTGTCCTGAAGTCAGTCCACCCATCTATCTATCCATCCATCTGTCCATTTTTAAATTGGCTTATCCTTTGTCTGTTTTGTTATATGACCATGTTACTTCCTTTTTACTTCCCATTAGGATCAGGTCTGCACCATCAGTAGCTTTAAAACACCGCTAAAACTGCAATATTCTCTTCTTTTAAATATCTGTACTTCCATCACACACTTAGGGCCCGATTTTCACGGTCAGTCGTGCACTGTCTGAAGTCAGAAGCACAGGTGTTGTTGGTGGAGGGGCCAGTGCAAAGCGCTATAATGTCAGTTAGAAAAGTGAACGTAGCGCCTGGCGCATAGTTCAAATGGGTTGTCTTAAATTAGCAAATTAGTCATAGGTGTGTTTAGGGCGTAGCATGCAATAAACCAATCAGAGTTCACACTCTCACTCCCTTTACAAACCCGGCACATTGTCAATGGCGTGCTGTGTATAATGAGGTGAAGACACGGGAACAATTGATCTTCGGGGATGGAGGGAATCCTTCCAAACCCTTTGCTTGGGGTGCTTATTGTAACAGCTATCACCTATCAATTTTAAAAGAGTGTATTGAGTGTAGTGTAGATATGATTGTTATTGCACATGTGATTTCAAAAACACCATGTAACAGTGCTATAAAAATCATTTATACCATAAAACTCAGTAATGAGACGTTAAAATTGTTTTTAATCAAATATTATTGAATAAGAATTGTATTAAATAAGAATCGCTTAAACAAAATCTGCAAACAAAGCCAAAGCGTTTTATAACTCATGGAGGCTCGATCAGGGGAGGGGTTCCCAAAGCAGCAATGATTTCCCCAAACGTTTTCTTGGTTCTTATTCCAAATAAAGTATTTTAT
>JBBMFX010066588.1:0-10686 GCA_037832545.1 Rhabdalestes septentrionalis
CACACCAATCATCATCACTGGTTATGTGTCCCGCCCCGGCCCCAAACACACACACACACACACACACACACACACACCCCAGAGCAAGAGAGGTGTTATGGCTGAGAGTGACGCTTCTCACATGAAAACCGCTTCAGTGTTCTCAGTGATAATAACGCGCATTTTATTGTCAGTAACGGTAACTGCGCTGTAACAGGGGAAACAGTATTTGGTTTGATTACTCGTTACTGAAAAAAGTATCGCAGTTTGTGACGCCGTTTATTCATAGCGCTGTTATTCCCATCAGTGACTTAACTGACCGACTTCATCCGGGATAAACAATAAATTGTGTGAATTGGATTTTTTAAAAATGCTGTGATTAACTGTACATTTAAGACTTCTATAACAAATGGATTAAAATCAAATCTAACAGCTGACATATTTTAGTCCTACCCAAAAAAAGACTACCATAATGCTCTAGGACACAGTATTCCAATTTCATATTTATTTAATGATACATGATCACAAACATTGTTTCAGTCTCTTGATGAGGTCATTATTTTGAAGGCATTCTTAAACGGTGATATGGTACTAGATTTGCTATTCTCAGTGAAAATTCAAATCTGATGGAGCTTGTTACCTTGTTGGCAAACAGCTTCAACATTTGTTCTGAAACAGCCCATCCATTAGGGAAAATGGATGGAAACAACAAAAGAAAGCCAAGCATGAAACCTGTTTGAACATGTTGAAAGAGAACTGCACTACTTTTGTATTTTTTATGACACATATCAATAATGAACTGACATCTTTTTGATTAAATATGGGGAATCATTTGGTCTTTTCCATTAGTCAAGTTTGTATCAAGTTCAGAAAAACTGTGACTCAGTGATCTCCAGGTTACTCAAACTACAGAACCTCCACTGGTTAAATAAACATGAATAGGGTTTAAACCATCAGTTAACCATCCGGCTGGGAACAACCACTCCCTCTGCACTTTCACTCCTGGCACAGTTACCACCACCTCTCTGGGCGCAATTATACGTCCTCAAAGCATCTGATTTCCTGAAGCTCCTCCCACACTCTGAGCACTGATGTGGATTCTCTCCTGGTGTCGTTGAAGATGACCCCGTCGATTAAACCTCTTCCCACAGTCGGAGCACTGGTAGGGCTTCTCTCCAGTGTGAATGCGCTGGTGAAGCTGGAGGGTGCTGTGCTGAGTAAAGCTCTTGCCACATTCGGAGCAGAAATACGGTTTGAATCCCGTGTGGACCCGCTGATGTAAAGTGAGGTTACTGTGCTGAATAAAGCCCTTCCCACACTCTGAGCACTGGTACGGCTTCTCTCCAGTGTGAATGCGCTGGTGCAGTTGAAGGTTAGTGTGCCGGTTAAAGCTCTTTCCACACTCAGAGCACTGGTATGGCTTCTCTCCAGTGTGGACACGCTGGTGTTGTTCAAGATGACTCCGTCGAATGAAGCTCTTCTCACACACGGAGCACTGGTATGGCTTCTCTCCTGTGTGAATGCGCTGGTGTGTTTTCAGGGTGCTCCGGTAGGCAAAGCGTTTCCCACACTCGAAACAGTCATATGGTTTAACGCCAGTGTGGATGCGCAGATGCAGTTGGAGAGTGCTGTGCTGATTGAAGCGCTTCCCACACTCTGAGCACTGGTACGGCTTCTCTCCGGTGTGGATGCGCAGGTGTAGCCGGAGGTTGGTCTGTCGGTTAAAGCTCTTGCCGCACTCAGAGCACTGGTACGGTTTCTCTCCGGTGTGAATGCGGCGATGGAGCTGCAGATTCGTCTGGTGATTAAAACTCCTCCCACAGTCCAAACACTGATATGGTTTCTCTCCCGTGTGTATACGCTGGTGTTGCTGGAGGTTAGTCTGGTAATTGAAACTCTTCCCGCACTCAGAGCACCGAAACGGCTTCTCTGCCATGTGAATGCGCTGGTGTGTTTTGAGTGTGCTCTGATATGTAAAACTCTTCCCACACTCTAAGCAGTGGAACGGTTTAACTCCTGTGTGGATGATCTGGTGTCGGTGGAGCGTGCTCTGGCGAGTAAAACTCTTCCCACACACAGAGCAGTGATGCACTCTCTCCATGACTGCTTTAATCTGGCTACTGCTGTCAGATGTGTGGAGGGTACCAAGTGTCATCTCCTGACTACCAGATGCCATGTTCTTCTATTTAACTTCTTTCTGTCCTCCTCTGGGTGCACTGGTGTATGTTGGGGAGCACAGAAATGTGGGCACTAGGAGCAGGAGAAGACAAGCAGATGTATGTCCATCATAGCTGGGAGAGGAGAAGAAATAAGAACAAGTCGATTAAAGTCTGAAAGCCCAGCTTACATTCAGACGTGTAGAAAAATATTTCACCAATCATCTAATTACTATATTGCCTATTTTCTGAAACTGTGTTTTATTAAAGAAGCAAAGTATATTCAAGTTTAACAGATCCCAGAACGGATTATTTTGATATGAATTAGCTTACTAATCAGAAGAGTAAAGATTATTAAAAGTGAGCAAAAAGCACAGCCAAGTGAAATATAAACAGTAGTGGTGGAAATTAAAACAGTGCTGCAATACCTGCATACAAGATAGACAACCAGATGACATTATGCTGAAATTGTGACAATAATGGGTGCTGCTGTTAGAGGATGTGTATTTTCTGTAAGGAGGATGATGGAGATGTTTGACTTGACAACACAAGTACATATTTGAAATAAAGCATATAAATGCTCTACATTTTCAGGAAAACACCAAACCAAGCCAAGTCAGAAATAATCTCCCGCTTGGCTCACATATATTTTTATACGCATTTGAATTCGTTCAATATATTTGTCTAAAAGATAATATAACAAATGTCTTGAAGAATCGCACAACCCACCTTAACGACTGGTTCCTGGTTATGCGCCTCCAAACTGAACCCAAACCGACAAAACGCGCCCAAACTCGTCCTGAAATATTAACGAATAATTAGTTCAGGATCTTAACTGCGACGACTGAAAGGCTGCTGTTTTTTTTTTTTTACATAGCAAATTTGTAAACAGTGTTACCGCCTCCTTCAGGATCGGAGCGCTCCAGACTCAATACATCAAGGAAACGGGCACAAAAAACATACTCCCACAACACACAGGAAATCATAACTCAGGAGCTTACTTCACTACATGCACTCATTTAAATATTTATGTTACAAATTAAGAATCCCAAATGTTGCTAAACCCTCTTTTCACCAAACCACTCCCCAAAGGGACACAATAAAATAATAAAATGTAATGTTACATAATATTAAAGCTGGCAGAAGTATCCTATATGGCGATTATGCTTGTTGGAACAACAACAAGAACAACATATGCACGAGATTTTGAATAATGTTTGGTCGTATAATGTTCCTGGGTCTTTAAAAAAGAATGGTAACACACCGTATTAAGAAACACCTTTATTTTTATATTTAAAACAGCAAAGATGTGTCTCTTTCTTTACTGTAACACCGTTAAAACGGCATGTTATGGGGTGGTGGTGGGTAGGGTACTTGCCCGTGGGTTCGAATCCTGAGCAAGACCCTAAATTGCTCCAGGGAGCCTGTCACATGTAGTTTGGGAATGGAATTCGCTTTGGGTAGAGGCGTCTCCTAAATGTCGTGAATGCACAGCTGTGAGTCTTATTTTGTAATCTCACCCGTATTGCACAAACCTAGCCAACTCGAGCAGTGATTGGTTCGAGGTTCATATAAACCGGTTACTGATTGGCCAGATGAAACGACTGCTCTTAATCTGACCAATCCGCTAGAAGGGCGGGGCGTAACGGAATACGGGTGATTTAGAAGAGGTTCCTGGTCCACGCTGCAATATGAAGTCCGCCGCAGTCCAGGAGGTGGCACTAATAAAACAGAGGTTCTCCATTTCTACTAAAATGGAAAAGCAGGATATCTGGTGTTTCGTCTACGTTCATGCAGTGTTGGAGGAACAGAAACAGAAAGGAGCTAAAGGTAAAGGTCACGCTGTATAACATCTGACATCTGTTTATTCTGACATCATGCATGCTGTATATCAGAAATTCTCAGAGAAACAGCTGTACAAATGCTCATCCTTTGTAAAGCAGGCTGGAAAAGACAGAATAAAGCAGCCTCTGTCCAGACTTCACTGTGTAATATTTGCCAGGCTGCAACAAGTAAAAATCAAAATAGTCAAAATAAACAATAATATCAGTAGTACGAGTGTGACATAAATGCTGCATGAGATTTTTAGGAATGTTGTATATTTATGCTAGTAGCTCATGCAGGTGGAATTATATACTATATACTGTATCATCATATTAATTTTGCTGAAGTCTGGTAGTATAGATTTGACAAAAACAACTAATGAGAAAAGCAACACACTTACACATGTCCACCCACAGCACTTCCGCTCATCTATGAAACTGCTGTGGCTGGACATGTGTAAATGTGTTGCTTCTCTCATGTTAAGTAAAAAACATAGTATAGGGCAACCAATCACAAGAATGTTCAGTTACACAGGCCAGTCTTACAAAAACCAGCCTGTTTAATTCTAAGGGATGTTGGGAAATTGTTTTAAGCACGGGAACCCGAACCACTATATCAAAATCATGTGCCCCCTTTAATTTTGTTCAGTTCAGTGAGTGTTGAATGTTTGAATGTTTTTTTTATCTGTCTTTTGTGTTCTCAGAGTTCACTTTCATGTCCACTGATGACCATCTAGACCAAGACAGACTGCTGAAATCTAGAGAGTGATATTCTGTAATGTGTCACAGTGGGATCCTGAGAAATATAGGCATGGAGAGAACTCACCACTGCTCAGAGTCTGAGACGTTTACCCAACAGACTCTTCTCCAAGCACAGCAGCTCCTTCACACTGGAGAGAAGCCATACCACTGCTCAGAGTGTGGAAAGACTTTTAGCCACCAAAGCACCCTCAAAACACACCAGTTCATTCACACTGGAGAGAAGCCATACTGCTGCTCAGAGTGTGGGAGGAGCTTTAATCGACAGAGTAGTCTCCGGCGACACCAGCTGATCCACACCGGCGAGAAGCCGTACCGCTGCTCTGAGTGTGGGAGGAGTTTCAACCGGCAGTGTGCCTTCAGAATACACCGGCGAATTCACACTGGAGAGAAGCCGTACCACTGCTCGGAGTGTGGAAAAAGCTTTTCCCTCCAGACCGCTTTCCAGCTGCACCAGCGCGTTCATACTGGCGAGAAGCCCTATCAGTGCTCGGAGTGTGGGAAAAACTTCAAACAACATATTCATCTCAAACAACACCAAATCTTCCACACGTTGGAGAAGCCGTACCACTGCTCAGAGTGTGGGAAGAGTTTCACCAGACAGAGCAGTCTCCAACAGCACCAGCTCATCCACTCCGGCAAGAAACCATATTTTTGCTCAGAATGTGGACGGAATTTCCGCCATTGGAGCAGTTTTAAGACGCACGAGTGTAGTGGGAGGGACTTGGAAACGTATAACACGTGATGTGGTCCAATTAACTGTATAATGTGTATTTTGTAGATCACTATGAATGATGTCCTCTTCTCTCCTCAGTTTTAAGGGTTGACAGTTCCAACCCATTAAATAGGACTCCCTCAGTCACATGCCACCAAGTCTGGGAGGGTGAATAAGAGCACATGCTTTTCCAACTCATGTGAAAGTCCATCGCATCCTCTCAATTTGCAACATACAGTTCAGCACAATTGGAGGAGACTGCTAACTTCTATTTCTGTCCAAACAGCCTGTAGAGCTGATTGGGGTGAACAGGGGGTATTGTCCTACCCACCCAGAAAATGAGAGGACAGCTATGTTGAGTGATGGGAGGACAGGGTGGACTCACCAAGAGAGAACGCTCAGACTCCAGGCTACAAATGGCTGTGGCATCAAACTCGTGATCTCCTGATGATGGGACCAATGCCTAAATGGGATCAATGCTTTTGTCATTAAAAATGGGGGTAGTTGATAAATGGGTAGTTGATATAAGTATCATGATGCTTCAAGCATTTTTCAACGTACACAATGTTACTTTTTGTGCAAACATAAAAAGTCCCTAGCAACACACTGTATATTTCTGTTTCATGTTGTGGCAGCTAGTTCACTAGATTACTACCTGCAAATTGATGTGCAAGTCCTGTTTCACATATGCTGTTAAATAACAGGAATAAACGATAACAGAGACCTCCTCTTTCCCTATAGGTCTGGCAGGTGTTAAATGTAAAATGGTGCTTCATGTACACTAGTAGTGGGCAGTACATGAAATCTGTAGCACCATCTGGCATACAGTTACAGCTACTGGACATAATAAGCTGAGTTTCTAGCGCTTTACAAAGTGAGAACAGAACAGTGAGATTCAGCCAAGATTTTGGGGATAAAGGACCTATTCTTTACCATATCGTATTGGTTACTAGAAAAGCCACAATGTGACTAATTTTAATTGTAGCATCCTGTTCCCCCTTTGGTTCCCAGGTTGGCCACTACTGGTGACCAAGTTGGATTTGTCTTGACACGTGCAGATGACAGATGATGAGAAGTTCCAGTTGGTCCAAAGATCATAAAATGTTGGTGTACAGATAACTTAAAGGCAAATAAAAATAAAAATAAAAAAAGGAAATCTGGGAGTCTTTTCTACACCTCTCTGTCATCCAGCACCGGATCCAGTTATGCCTTGATAATAAAGTTATTGCATGATGAAAATCAATGTTTTGTCCACATCAGTTACAGAAATACTACATGAGTGTAATGTACAACCAACTTGAATACGCACATTCTGGGTTCCTCTGAGCTCCTCTGGGTTCCTCTGGGTTCCCCGGGTTTGTCACGTTTTAGTTGGTTGTAGATTTTGTGTCTATGGGGTAATAGAGTTTAAACTTGTTGGTTCTGGTAGGGGGGTCTTATTGGCTCAGTGGGACCACTTACATTTTGTAAACAAACTTAATTATTAGAGATATTGAGATTGTATGAGCTAAATTATGTTGAAGAATTTAATACAAAATACACAAATAAATGTAAAAATTTGAGTATTTCTTAACCACTTCGGATTCTGCGTCCACTTGAAAGTACATGACATGGTTTTTAGACGTAAGCAACAAAATGAAGGTGGAACTATATCTGTGAATAAGAATCTGGTCAATAAGAAGCCAAATTCAGCCTCGTGCAGTCATCTCTGATAGCCAAAGCAATGGTTGCCTCTTCCTGCTTCAGTGACTATTGTTTAAAGGACAATTTGGATAGGGCAGCCTGATTGTAAGGTTGGGCCTTTTTTGAGCATGCTTCTGGGAGCTGCATGCTTTAATGTCTGAAAGCTTGGCACGGAAATCTGTTTTACAGACACTAAGCCCTGCTTTCACTACCAACACAGCGCTTCAGCCATCCTTGGAATTCTGGTAGTACTTCCCAATCTTTAAGGGAATTTTTGGAAGTACGATATAGGTTGTCATTGTTTTAATTTACAGGTTTATGTAATAAAAGTAAAGTTTGTAACCAAGTAAAGTTTGATTTTAATGCCCTTGTGTGTGCTTAGAATCACATAGAAAACCTATAGGATCATCTGAGTCATTGTCAAGCTGTAACTGATACTCAAGGGCATGTGACATGTTATTGAGACGCTTTTTGTTGGGGTATACAGTGTTTGATTTTGTTTTTAATAAATTGTTTTAGCCAAATATCCCTAATTTATAGTGTATAGTGTATGTACAACCTCCCTTCTACGTTTATATTACACACATCCTTTTTAGATCACTTTGACCCGGCAGTCGAATTGGAGGTGAAAGTGCTGAAATAAATGTCAAATGTATGTTTCTTAGCAAATGTGTGACCTATTTCATCCCAGTCACTCACACACACAGACACTCTCTCTACCTATTCTATTGACTTCATAAGTAAGAGAATGCAGATGGTGTTATGACCTTTGAGGAGAATCAATTCAGTTCTCGTGGGAAAACCTTTGATCATGACAGTGAAATAGAGGAAGATGGGTCTGAATATGAAGACTACCTTGAGTTCATTCTGAGTCTGAGGATTTGGATTATGGGCCAAACGAGGAAGCTGCTGTTCATATTCCTCCAAGCAAGGCATTTACATCATAAATGGTGAAATACACTGCAAAACTGTCAGCAGAAAACATCATAAAGACCTAAATAAAGTGCCAGACGCCTCTAGGATGTTTGTGTGACAGATATTAAGTCAGCTTTTGAGGTTGATACTCAATACGCAAGATCAAATTTAAGGGGAAGGCATCTTTTGGGGAGAAGTGGAAAGAGCTGGATAAAATGCATTTACATACATATTTGGGGGTGCTAATCCTGGCTGGGGTCCATAAATCTACGGATTAATCAACAGCCAGTCTGTGGGATGCAGACAGTGATTCGATTTGATAGACGAAAGACAGGGCCTGTCACTCGGGATAAAGAGACAAGCTGGCAGCAATTAGGGAAGTGTGAGACAAGTGGGCACAGCAGCATCCTCTACTCTATAACCCAGGCCCGAAAGCCAAGTGCCATCAAAAAATTTTGCTGCCTGTTTAGGCTATATATGCCTTCCAAACCAGCCAAATACGGGATAAAAAACTGTGATACAAACACTAGTTATGCACTGAACATGCGGGTTTACACAGGAAAGCTTGTTTGAGCCCCAGTGAATAAGCACAAGGCTCGTGTTGATAAGGCACTACATAAAAAGAAAATATATATATATAATAAAATAAATATTTCAAATAAATCAATGCCATGGTAAACTACTGTTTTATATGTAGGTATTTCCAATGTATTTTAAAACATTCTATTAATGCATTTTTATGAAAGATATAAAAAAACATCCTCACTAAATCTTTATCTATGAGATTATATCAAATATTGAGCATTAGGAATGGAGTTAATAATGAGGTATAAACAATGTTTATTAGGATTTTTTTGTTTCTGACACTATTGGCTAATTTAACTTAACTTATCCCGGGTTTAACTCGGTGCTCCTGAGAAATGTACATAACAAAATGTTTAAATATTCAGTAATATCTCATTGTGTAACAACTCAAATCCTAATGATTCAAAACATTTTTAGTTAACATTAGCACAGGATGATAAGAAATCCAGCTACTTTTATTTGGAACTTTGTTTATTGGCATTTTGCAAGACAAGAGGTTTAAACATGTAGCACAATGTTCCTCTCTGAGGAAACCAGAGATTACTCAAAAATTGCCACCTCCGACCAAAAATAGGCTTAATGTTTTGTGTTTTCTTTCATGTTTAATAATTAATCTTTGCTGTTTTTTTCTCAATAAACAGGTGCAGTTACCATTAGATTCATTAACCATGCACTTATTATTGTTATTAAACATTGATATTGCTGGAGAATGCAATTGAGTGACGGTGCGAATGGTGGATAAGAGTCCGCTAGTTTTGCTAGTTCACAGCTTGAGCAAATTCACACATCAATAACAAGGACATTAATAAAAAATCAAACAAACAATCAACAAAAAAAGGTGCAAAAAACAACAACGACAAAAAAATCGGAATAACATTGCAAATTGCACTTCCAGTCAAAACAAAGCCACCTCAACTCGAACCAATGAGGTCAAACTACTAATGACTTGGCGAAATTCTAAGCTAATGTGCAAAATAAAAGTCTCTGACATTGGCAATCAATAATGAGGCAAAAATGTTAAAAGTTCAAAAGTTTAGAACCAGCGTTTTTCAATAATGAAAACCAGCCAGGCTGTAGAAACATTTAATGATTCTAAAATTCTACTCCTGTACATCTGTAATTAGTAGGAAGTTTAAAACTAATAATAATTAATAAGAATAAATGGTCCAGAGCAGGAAAACAACTGAGTATGTCAAGTTTGGGTAAAATTAATATCCAGAACGTAATTCTGATGAATCTAGAATTATATATTAAGAAAATGAACACCCAGATTAATTTCTAATAAAATATCAGAATGCCATTCCAATTAAATTAATGACCAGAATAAAACTGTACTGTAATAATATCAGAATTACATTTTGATTAAATTAACATTCAGGATGAAATTCTGAGTTCTGGTTCTGAGTTCTGGTACATAAAGAATGCAATTCTTATTAAATTAATGTCCAAAATAAGATTCTAATCACATTAATATCTGAAAAAAGTTGTGATAAAATTTACAATCAGAATTAAATTAAAGTGTTTTCATGAATGAAGATGACCTGTCTATAAATACATTTTCTGAAAATTATCTGAAACTTAAAGTTCACTGTTCAGGGTATTTCAATCTACAGTGTATACGGTGATGTTGGATATGAAGTGAATTATTAATATGAAAACTGATTCCAGACTTTTGAACGGAACTGTACCTTTAATACTGTGATACAATAAAAGTCCCCAAAGTCCTGAATGGAGAAAGACGCCTGTCCTGAAGAGTTGCTGATGTGGAACTGGAATATCTCCGTTGCATAGGACATCCTGGCTGCACACTGGATTATTTTTCAGACCTTTAGCATGATCGGGGTCTCCTGCCTACAGTTAACGGGACCTAAAGGTCTCAGTTATTGAACCTAGTCCAGAAATATCAAACATGAGGACGAAATAGTGACTTGATCAAGCTACACTTACATACAGTCTTTTATTTATTTTAAAGAGGGATTCTGATCTTGATTATTTATTTAAATCCAGTTCATTTGATGGGCTGCAAATCATCAGGGAGCTTCACATGAGGAATGTCTGGGGATGTGATCCT
>JBBMFX010066608.1:0-10685 GCA_037832545.1 Rhabdalestes septentrionalis
TGAGACCAAAATAGAACTTTTTGGTCTAAACTTCACTCACCGTGTTTGGAGGAAAAAGAAGGAGGAGTTGCATCCAAAGAACACCATCCCTACTGTGAAGCACGGGGGTGGAAACATCATGTTTGGGGGTGCTTTTCTGTGAAGGGGACAGGACGACTGCACTGTATTAAGGCGAGGATGAATGGGACCCTATATTGTGAGATTTTGAGCAACAACCTACTTCCCTCAGTCAGAGCATTGAAGACGGGTCGTGGCTGGGTCTTACAATTGAGTCAAGCTCAAATATTCTCTGTACACAGTGAAAACAAACTACATTTAGTTCTGTAAATGACACAGTATGATGTATACCTGTACTGCATCCCAGACTATACAGTATACATTCTAGTAAAGTAAAGTTTACAGTAAAAGTTTACAGTACAGAATTTACAGTAAAAGTTTACTTACTTGCACATATTGACATTGTTGCTCTCTCTTGCAGTTTGCTCAAATGGTCTTCGATAAACTTGTTTCATCCTCATCATGTTGCGTTGCAGGTCATGGTCAATTGTTGAAAGACTCACCCTATTTATTCCCTCAAAATGTATGTCTTCTATAATCCGCTGCTGCTCAGTCTAATTACATTATTTTGAAGGATCATATCCACAATTAGTGTCTCCTGGTGTTGTGAGAACATGCGTGTTCACCCACCCTCATGAGGCTGTTTTCAATTCTTAAAAAAACCCATATAGTTAGAAGTATGACAGTTGCTTGAATGTCATTTGAAATTATAGATCTTATTTTTGTTGTTAGTCCTTGCCCACCACCTCTGACATGGACTTTTTTTCTGCTTCCTCTTCCATTGTATTGTTCCATTGATGGATCAACTATTTCATGCCATTTGCATTTGTCTAGGCTTATATACTCAATAATAATTTTTTTTTTCAATTTTGAGTGGAAGTGTGAAAACGACGAAAACAGTGTTAGTTGTACTTAATTTCTGTAGCCTGTGTACACCTTTCTGATTACAAGTGCACCACACTGCTAAATGTGTTATGTTTGAGAATGTGTTTAGAGTTTTTGTAAATGGGAGATTCAGATTTGCAAACTGTGTCCTAAGCAGGTGAATTGAGTTTAAGATTTTGACGACTGTTGGAATGATTTAATGAAAGATTTTTTGGAGTTGACAGTTTAGTTTTTACAATGGAATTTAGTGTTTCAGCAATTCAAAAAAACTGTAATTCTGCCTGATGGCTCTATTATTCAGAATTTGATAAAGCCCAGGGTAACGGTTAACATGTGGAGTATTTCTCCAGGACTGCTTCCTGAGACGTCTTTCCCCTGAAACACACACACACACACACTTTGACACATACACACATGCACACTCACACAAACACCCACACACACATACACTCTTGCAGAATTCCAGAATATCCTCCCTGAGTCATAATTAGTTACACATGTTGGCCTTGACACCATAGTTGCTTTGCAGTCAGCAATTGGAAAGCTCACAAGTAGAGCGCTGCGCGGGACTATTTTTAAAATCCTATTCCCGCCTGGTCCCACTGAATTTCTGACCATAACCGCCCACTCTCGCTACATTTCTGACGATTACCACCTGCTCCCGCCTGCACTCTCTGTAACTCCTGCCCGCTCCTGCCCGCACGGCTCTAACACAAAGTCCAGCTCTTTACCCTCTTTGCTTGTTACAATTTTAAAGATTTCCCCAATTTTAGTTTGGTTTTATATTCTCCCTTCGCAATTTTATTACCAACATCAGCTGCATCCTCTATCCTGCTACGCTAACAATTTTGGGACCCGCTGTCAATTTTTATCCCGCCCACTATCCTGCACTCTCCCCCTCCTGAGACGCCGGATGGTGGACCAGAATTTCCTCGAAGCCATCCGGAAGTCATTCTCCAGACGTTCCCAGAATACCCTCACTATAGGTTTGGGCCTGCCAGGTCTGACCGGTTTCCTCCACCTCCAGCGGAGCCAACTAAACACCAGGTGGTGATCAGTTGACAGCTTCGCCCCTCTCTTCACCCGAGTGTCCAATACATGTTGCCGCAGACAACAACCAGCAGACAAGGTGAGTGCCTCCCCCTCTTCACCTGGTCTGACTGTTTTCCAGGTGTAGAGTTCCGATAGCTCGGTGGTGATTGGGGGAGGCGCAGTTGGAGCACAGGCCTTCGCGGTTGCACGTTCAGGGAGGTGTGTTCTATCTGCATGGGTTCCCTGGCCCCAGAGTGGGCCTCTGAGGCAGTAGGAGGTGGTGGTGGAGCAGCCAGTGCTGTGGAGAAGGTGGGCTGGCCGGATTCAAGGAGCCAGGTCTGGGGAGCTGGTTTAGAAATGGAGGTGAGCCGAAGATCAATTTGGAGGCACAGCTTGATCATTCCTTTGAAAATGCCCAGGAGTTCACGTCCTGCTAATTCTATCCAGAAAGAGTAAGCAATGTCGTTGCCGAATCTCAAGACCACGATAGCCCACTCAGCTGCCTGTCCCATGAGAAGGGACAAGAGGAGTGTGATGTGGCTCTGACCTGTTGGGTAGGGCTGTTGCTGGAACTCAAACAATAAAGGGAGATTGGTGAGGAAAACATCGCACTTACCACAGTACCGTCCCACTTATCAGGAAGAGCCATATTTGGATATGGTTGATGTAGTAGATGGAGAAGGAGGAGTTTGAACTGCAGGCTGGGAAATATGGTTCAGCAGAATGATCCTGGAGAATCTGTCGCAGGGGAAGACACAAATGCTGAGTTTTGAGTTGCCCAGATGTAGTGTGACCGAAGAGCAACATGGATTACACAAGGGAGCTTGTGTATCATGGGCTTACTATGAGAACCTGCATTCACACACACACACACAGAGTTAAGTAGAGAGAGTGACTTGTGCGAGTCAGAGCACTCATGGTACCAGAGGAGAGAATGACATGTTCGTATGGCATGAATTGGAAGTAAGATTTCCTGTTTATTAGGGGTGGAGACAAATACAGTATTCGGAAAGGCACAAAAAACATGTTTTTTATGTATACCATATTCAGACAAATACTTTTAAAAAATTGTATTCGGAAACCTCCGTTTCACACTCGCGTGGTTAGTGCACTCGCTCTGCAATCAGAAAGTCCTGGGTCGATCCTCCAGACTGCTAAGAACCCCTGAGTAAGTATCGTTCCAACACATCGCCCCTCGGTACACTCCCCACACACTACTCCCTGGTACCATCTCCACACACTGCTCCTCGGTACACTCCCCACACGATGCTCCCCACACACTGCTCCCCACACGCTGCTTCTTTTGCTTGGTTATTAATATGGTTTTTGTGGTTATTACTTTGGTTATTAAAATGCTACCCAACACATTTTTTAACAATTTAGAGATGAGCATACAATGCATTATTAGGTGAAATAGAACCCCAGCAGGGCAACCACAGATTAAGGGCATAAGTATGTCTCTATATATGTCTTTTGAGTTGAACTTATTTAAAAGTTGTCATAGTAGAGTAAGGAGCACATGAAAAGTTTAACCAAAGTTGATGAGGCTTTGGAGCCTTGCCATATTGATTGTATTCGATCACTAGAGTGACAGCAGGGCTGAAAGTGAATGCATAGGCTTAACTGCTGCTTGTTTAGAGTTACAGAGATCAGCCTTCAGATAGGCTTCTCTCCTGTTGTTCCAGGTAAGGCCAGTCACTGATTAGACAGAAAAACATTCCCAAGATTACATACTCCAGACCAGCAGCCTGATGAGGAGGGGAACAGAAAAACAGAATTCATCATAAGTGCTGGATTTCCACCAAATAGTGACAGAGGTCACTGTCCTGATTGGCTTTGGCCTTGAGATACATATGAGGGTTGTTATTGGAGATTCAATAAGGCTTAAAATGGAAGGAGCTCAGAGGCTGAGGGGGGATTAAGTGGGCTCGTGCTTATGAATAACTTTAGCCCTCAAAATGCCAGCCAGCATCCATTTCACCAGTGTGCATCTAACTTCTGTACTGTGTCATCAAAAATAACCAATGTGACCTTGCCTTTTATGCATGTTCTTCTGGCCTAAAACTAAATAGATAAAGTGTGTTACGCAGTCCAGTATTCTGGTTTTATTGGCTTTAAGTGTGAAATAATAAAGGCTCCAAACGTCAGTGTTGGCTACCTGTGGTTTTAAATAGTTCTTGGCTTGGACCTTGGAGGCATTGCCATTCCTGATCCACAAAGGCCCTAAATATATGCCGTTTGATGATGATGATAATGATTTTGGAAACCACAGTTAAACAGAATATTAAGCAATGGTCAGCAATCTAATCACCACACAAACATCTCTATAATAAAGGTAGCTAAAACTACCCACAAGCATTAAAATAAATCAGAAATGTTTGAGCCCCCATGAAAATAAATGAAAATATAACTATTTTTCAGCTCATCCTGTTCTTTATAATGAAAAAATTATAATAATGAAGACGAATGTGTGTGACGAAGCTCTTCATACTGATAAGTTTCTAGAAGGAACTTTAAATTAGTTGGGAAAAGTTAAAATTTTAAATGTTGTTTGAACCTTTTTTAAGGTTCTACGCACTCACAAATTCCTAACATGGTCCTTGAAGGAAGCACAAAGAGTTTCTATTGAATGAAATGTTAGGTTCATTATTAACATGGATTTTGTGATTAAAACAGTGATTATCTATATGCTTAACTATCCTTAACATTTTTTCGGTGATAATTTGGAGAAATTTTTGTCACATTTTTTAATGCACAATTATGATGGAGAAGATCATACAAGGGATTTTAAAGTGAAGTGGCCCCTTATGGTCATGTGTGAAAATTCCCCCTCCTGGAGCTGAAACCTTATTGTGGTGGAAGGGTTTGCGTGTTGTTATGATCCCGGGTGCTGTTGTCGGGGGCTTATGCCCCTGGTAGGGTCACCCATGGCAAACAGGTCCTGGGTGAGTAGCCAGATGAAGAGCGGCTCAATGACCCTTATGAAGGGAAAAATCATGAGGAAATGTTTTCCCTTGCCCGGATGCGGGTCACTGGGGTCCCCTTCTGGAGCCAGGCCTGGGGGTGGGGCTCGATGGCGAGCGCCTGGTGGCTGGGCCTATACCCATGGGGACCAGCCGGGCAAAGCCCGAAGAGAAGACATGGGTCCCCCTTCCAATGGGCTCACCACCTGTAGGAGGGACCATGGGGGTCGGGTGCAGTGTGAGTTGGGTGGCAGCCGAAGGCGGGGACATTGGCGGTCTGAGCTTGGCTGCAGAAGCTAGCTCTAGGAACGTGGAATGTCACTTCTCTGGTGGGGAAGGAGCCTGAGCTGGTGCATGAGTTTGAGAGGTTCCGACTAGATGGTTTGGGTCTCCAGTCTCCTCGAGAGGGGTTGGACGCTCTTACACTCTGGATTTGCCCATAGTGAGACGCGTCAGGCGGGTGTGGGCATATTTTTGCCCACCTAGATTGATGCCTGTATGTTGGGGTTTACCCCGGTGAACAAGAGGGAAGCCTCCCTTCGCTCCCTTCGCAATTTCATAGCAAATGATTTATGAATATATTTCAGCATATATAATAAGTGTTGCATATTTATTTTTATTAATAAAACAATGATTCAGATTCTCCTTTGACAGTTTATGTAAGCAAGCAACTTAATCAGCCCAAAAAGGCGTCTGATGGGAATTTCTCTATTGCTTTTGTGTTTGTTATGTTACTAACCTCAGGAAACAAAGCCCAGAACTGAAGTGGAACAAATCAGCCCACAGTAAATGCTGCCATCACAAATGTATAACATAGCATAAGGCCCAGGCTGTCAACAAAGCAATCAAGGGCTTCTGGAGAGGGGGTGAAACATGCTCTGGGAGCTTTGTGGCCAAAGCTTTGGCCTCTGTCCCCTTTGTATCCTTCTGTGAAATTGCTCTGCTCTACTTGGTTGTCTGTGGCCCTGGTCCCAGCAGCCTTGGCTGTCTGGTGAAGCTGCGGTGGGTAGCTGGCATTTGGCCTCCAGGAACGCTGGGTTAGCACTGGTTGGACAAATGAAAACAAAATGAAACTCCACATCCAGACACAGCAGATTTGTTCACTTCAACCATGTCCCATAAAGTTTTTTTGTATAGTTTAGTGTGAGTCTTTATGAATATATTGCAATTACTTTTGCATTTCTCTGTTTTTAATATTTACCAGCTAAAATGGTGTTGATTAACCCTATTGTCTATAGCGTCATCAAAGACTAACACCACCTCCAGAGAAGTTAGCCATAGTGAAATGGTTGGACATGTGGTATTGGAGCTTTATGTGGGCTAATGTGTTTTCTATCACCATGTAAAAGAAGTTTAGAACACAATTCACATTACTATAGAAACACTTATGGAAAGTATATTATTTTATCTGAAGGCTTTTTGTTCAGTACCTGCATGGACTACTTTTCTAGTACATTGTTTATGCTACATGTCTTTTTTTAATGATCTCTTCTGTGTTCTCGCTAAATGTCTAAAACCAGCAATGAAATGAAAAGATGCACAATGTGGGTTGGCATTATTGCCTCTCCGCCACCTATAATAAGCAGTACTACACAGTAGTGCTAAACTGCAAAGATTTTAATTTGTACTCAAACAAACAAGTAATGTGTGATAGATGGCCTGCTTGACTGGGCTGAACGCTACCTCTGACATTTTCATGTTCTTCCAGAAAGCAAATTAAAGGGTCATACAGGAAAAGACTAATCGCTTTTTTGACTCATTTGACAGTGAGCACTACCAGACTTAAATTTTTTCCCCACGTGTGGAATTTGAGGACAAGGCAGAATGGGCCAAACCCACAGTCTAGGATGTAAACATCCGGGTCTGTTAGGGTCTGAAATAATTCAAACCCAGGAGAAATGCACAATTCCAATATGCACCAGGCACTTTATGAGGTACACCAAAACCAGGAGCAACTTGTAAGTTTATCTGCACATCTGCACTATTTTACTTGTCTTGGCATTAAATGGTTAAGCCACATTTGAAATGTATTGTTATTGTGCGGTATCGAGCAGTTTGTCAGGTCTGAGGTCAGTGACAGTAAGTTAGGTGTTTGGTGTTTTAGTTTTGGGCTAAAATTGTGTTATGGTTTAACCTGTGATGTGTTAATAGTTCTGTTTTGCAACTGGTTTTGGGGATTTGGGTTTTTGTAGTTTGTTGTGGGCTGTCCTGGGTTGTTGGCCCACCTTCACCCTAGCTCCTGAGAGAGTGTTTCTTTACGTATTATATAAAACCTGAATCTTGTTTCAGGTCCTCAAAGCTGTTTTTATACTGTTTATAAATTCAACAAAAAGAAACTTAATCATGGACGTCTGCACATGCGCCTGCCATCATTGAAGAGAGAGAGGGTATTATGACACAGGTACTATTATAGAGTTCAATGACCCACACACAAATTAAGTTTGGCTTCCTTCTGCTTAAGGCAATAAATCCGGAGGCAGCTGTTGTTTGTTGATTCTTTCTAAGGTGATGGAAAAAGATAGTCTGGTGTGCAAAAATGTAAACGTTATTCGAAGATGTAATGTTTATATTTTTTACTCATTCTTAAATAATTGGCCAGTAAAAGCACAGCCAATTTTCCCAAAAACCTTTATATTCTCATTCTGGCTTTTTGTGCCCTCAATCATTTCAACCAGTGAGAGGCAGGGATGACACTCAACGGAGATGATTGTGGTGTAAGTGGACAGTGGAAGCAAATTACCTATACCGGTGTAAGTGTTTCACACTAACAGGTCATGTGAGGCATGTGTGCATTTGTATGTATTTGTATATGTTTTTTAATGCATTTAATCCTAGGTTATAAAGAAATATATAATTTACTAATTTTGTAACATAAATATTTAAGTTTCTATACTAAATATAAAATGTTTGTGGGAGCTTGCTGGTGCTCAGGTGCATTGGGGAAGATGTCCCTCCCTGCAGGCATCAGAGCCCATTTCCCTTTTGTGGACCTGCTTCTCAGGTAACTTCAGAGAATCCCATGCTGAAGCCCTTAGAACTCTGGGGGGAACCGTCCCTGGGGGGAACCGGTTCTGTGAGGGTCTGCAGCAGATGGATGTCCCTCACACAGCAGCGTCCAGGTGCCTCTGCGGAGCTGCGATCACCCAGCCGTCACAAAGCTTCGGGCTGGGGATCAGCGCCGTCACCACAGATTCCTTCGGTGGAGGGGCGATCCACCCAGCCCTGAGGGATGGAGTTCAGTGAAGCTCAACTCTGAGGCGGAGCAGACGTGGGGCTGCAGATGAGTGCTGCTGCCTTGGAGTGAGCATTGGCTGAACCCCTCCTGCACTGGTACTCCCTGTAGCCTAGTGCTAACTGTAGGAACGGGCACACTGCACTCTCCCAGAGGCTGACTCCAGTCCCCCGACCACTGTGGGGACCAGCAACTGCTCCTCAGCTCAGCAACTCAACCGCTACCACACTCACAAGAAATCCCCCAAGCCTGGGAGTCCATGCTGGATCCTGATGCACCTCTGGGTACTTGGCTGGTCAATCTGTCCCAGGTGGGTGGTGCCAGGGAAGTGGGGCGGGGTGCATAGAGCAGGTTCCATTGATGGATTTTTAATAAAACAAGAGCACAGATACTATACAGGTGATAACTGAAACAAAAGAGGCTCAGGGCCTCAAAATATACCTACAGAAAAAGAGACGTAGGGACCAGGAACATGACAGATACAGTGAAGTTTAGTGAGGGTTGACCAGCCAATAAAATATGAACACAAAAAACTTAAATACTAAAGCACACTTGGACAAAAACCAATTAGAAACCCCAATCACTTAATTAAAACTCAAGACAGCTGACATGTGAACAAAGACACAACAAATACCCAGTGTCAAACTAAAAGTCCCAAAACCCCAAAGTCCAAACAGCAGCCTCGACTGTCGCTAGCCAAGACATAACAGTTATGCATTGCCCATTAAAACACATAGGGTGTCCTAGCACCTAAAAAAAAGCCTAAAACGTGATTAAAGTAATGTGACAATCAGCCATGATTCTAATATGTATAAACCACATGTGACAGTAGCTCAGATATGATTAGAATGTTAAACATATGTCTCAGCTGACATTATCTTTGATAGATTTGATTCTTTTTTAATCTTAAAAGGTGCTCTCCTCCCTACACAGTGCAATATATGGGTCATGAAAACAAGGACCCCTGTTGAAAAAAGTGCCATTTGGGTTTCAGTCCATGTGTACTGGTCATACCATTCACTGCTTGGATGTAGAGTCCATAGTTTCATGACTAGCAGTGGCCACTAGGACATAAGGAGCCATTTGGGACTCAGACATAATTTTAATGATCACAAGGCCTGTAGTTCAGTAATGGGATGCATGTGGGATGATATGGCCATGATACCCACATAAATGTGAATTATCATGTGGTCCAGTTGCATATAGACAGTAATGTATGAGATCTAGGTATGTTAAGTGCAAACTCAGAGATTTTGGGTAAATTTGTGTAGAAAGAATGAACACCTTATACTGGGATTGGGATGCAGCACTGAGAGTCTGAGAATGTGTTTAAACAAGACCTCTATCCATAATAAATCCATACAGTGGAGTTTTTTATGAGCCATGGAAACTTGAGTTTGGCTCCAGACATTCCCACAGGCTGCCCTATAACAGCACCATGAAAAGGGTGGGAGTACTTAATGCACATCGTCAAACATTAAACACAGTCAACAGGGCTGTAATAAAGCCCTTTTGTGCTTTTCTTCTTCAGTGCCAGAGGGCTGGCTCCTTTTTGGTAACCTGATTTTGCCTGTTTTTTGAGCATCAGCTGTTCATTGAAAGGTCATATAATTCTCTTTCATCCCCTCAAGACACAAATTGTTGTCCATGAGTTAATATTGACCCTTAGAATGATCTGGAGAATGAAAAAACACATACATTAAAAAGTATAATGGCCACTGCTTTTCTGTCAGACTTTAAGATTATGGCAATATAATATTGTTTTAAATATATATATTTTTTCAATTGTTACAATTTATACATATATACATATATATGAAATACATACCATTTATGTGTTAGCCTAAATAAATCAGTAAATTTGTACACTTTATTTGATGTCTTTTAGCCCTGACTGTTCTGGAACAGCATGTAAATTATTCCCTGAAACTTTCCTTCGATTGTGATGCATAGTCTCATTCATAAATTACACAGTACTGTGTAATAATGATACTTATGTAATACCGGTTAATGTTATTAAAGCTTCTGTAATACATATATTTTACTATCATGCTTCATGTTATGTTTCTAGCAGCACTGCAACAATCAATCTAAAGTAAGAGAAGCCTGTGGAAGCAGTTAATAGTAAGCAATCCAGGAACAGCCACAATCGTCTGGGCCCTTTTACCTTAAAGGGGATTTCTGCATTAAAAGACTAATATAAACAAAAGTCATGCTGGTTGGTTCTATGTGAAATTCTCCAAGATAAACTTTCCAGGTCTTGTGACAGGAACCAGACATTTAAAAAGTTAAATGCCTATTAAACCGGACTCATTACAACGCCCTTATTACAATTCATGTTTACGAATATACTGTCTGAAGCTTAAGACTTTTTTACACTGCACATACATATTTAGAAGCCATTCATGGTGGAGGGGTGCATGCGATGTAATATTAGACAAAATACACTCAACAAAAATATAAACGCAACACCTTTGTTCCTGCTCCGATTTTTCATGAGATGGACTTAAAGATCT
>JBBMFX010066619.1:0-10685 GCA_037832545.1 Rhabdalestes septentrionalis
TAACGAGTCCCGATCGAGTCATAAAGTCTGATTATCGGCTGATACCGATCGTCCGCCAATCGATCGGAGCATCACTAATAAAAAGTTAACACGTACTGGTCTGAGGGGCATGTAGGCATCTTCCCCCGAGAGACCTGCTGGTCAGACAAGCTCTTCCCTATGTCTTATCACTGACTTTTTTTTAACACCAAAAGATCCCTCGTTGGAGGGTGTATAGTAAGCTGTTTTTTAGAAGGCCCGTCATAATAAAGCACATAAAAAGAATGATGTAGGTGATTCAACAGAATGTATTTATTTGAACAACAAAAGAATACATGCATATAATGAGTAGTGGATGTATAAGCAAAATACAAAGTCTCTGTTTATGTCCTCAAAGTGAATTTGGTTAAACCATACATCCTCGTATAGACGCATGAATGTTGCAGTTGGCTGGGGTGATCCACTTCACAACAAGGTTTCCTTGAGTCTTTCTTCGATATTTTGCAGCATGACCGAAACACGTGCCTTTTTTAACTGTCAAAACAGATGGCGGCAAACATTAGTCCATATTCTCACCAGCACAACGAGATGGTCCATCACAGCTTGAAGGAGACATAGAAGATTCAATGGGTCCAGTCCCATCCACATGAAACCAGCCACCACCCCTCAGTTTCTCACACATTTTGGCAATATCATCACAGGCTTCAGTCTCTGCACAGCTATCCACTAGTAGCTAGTATCAAGCGGTCTTGATGGTTACCCCAAGATGCCACAATGACTCTGAAACGTGAATGTCTCACTTTTCAAGCATGTCAGGAAGGTTTGTCCTGAGACTCTAGCGCATATACGGTGGTATTGTCTGGAAACTGACAGTTATGTCTTTGTACTTGAGTCAAAGTTACTCATGATCATAAAATGGAACGTTCAGAAAATCTCTTAGCTCCACCCACCACTTCATATGCTAAAGGTGCCATTCGGATACCTACGCCAGACGGAACATAGAATTAACACTTTCCAGGTATGACACTATGATACCTTTCACGTGGGCGAAGAAAAATCAGCCGGCTACATAAACCTTTATTGTGAATCCTTCACAGGCACAGTGGATTTTTTGTGTTGATCCAATGCACATAAAGGAAATAAACATGTGTTTACCAAAACATTTGTAATTGCAACAGTCTTCTTGGAGACATGGCGATGTTCTGGAGAAATGACAAACAGTACATTTCTAGAACTGATATTAAACAGATATTAATGTAATTTTTAAAAGTCAGTTCATTCCTGTTTGGAGTAATGAAATAAGCATGACACAAGTCAAAATACTGGAAAAGGCAAGATTTTCTTTGACTTTGCAAATAATTATTTATTTGAAGGTTACGTTAAAAATGCCTGGACAGTTAGCACTGTGGAGGATCGGCCATCTCTTCACAGTCAATAGCAGCTTTCAGGAAACATGATTCTAGCATCAGCAGGAAAAAATGAATTAGATCTCGCATCTATCAAGAGTATAGGATATTTCTACCACCAGACTACTTCCTGCGGCCCTGGGGGGCAGGTCTGGATGCGGCGGGAGGAGAGGCCGAGAGCGCATGTGTCTGCAGGTCCACTTTCTGCTGCAGGATACCGGTCAGCAGAAACTCAGCACTGACCACAGGCACAGACAGACTCAGAGCCTTATTACACAAAGCCCTGTCCTCCTCACACGACACCACCACCGTCTGGGCCTGGGAAAGAGGAGAGAGGAAGGCGTGTCAGCCCGCATGCTGAGGAAACTAGTTCTGATGAAGGAAAGTAGACACAGATGGACCAAGAACTTTCTTAAAACGATGGTGAAACAACATCTCGGGCAGCAGGCAGTGTACTCATAAGCATTTTGTCTCAAACGTTTTGTAGAACAACTTCATACAATGCAGCATTTCTCATCAAACAACTGTGAATGACTTTTACAGAATAATTATGCATGAAAATGTATGCCATATTGTTTTTTTTCTAAAATGTTTTCAGTGTAATTCCAAAACAAGTAACTGTTAAAAATCTCTTTAACTTGGCTCGCCCACTCCAAACTGTTAGGCACCCATGTGTGGAGCCATCAGTCATGGTTTTAGGGAGCCAACTGATGGATTTATGCATGCGACTGAGTGTGTTACCTTGTGAGCTGAGGGCATCTTGGGAAGGTAGCGGGCACCACAGCAGGTGATGATGTCCTTCATGTGAGATGGCTCGGGCTTCACGGAGGGCGTCACATGAATCTCATAACCCTGTAGATAGATTCCGCTTCACTACTACATCACATTAGCATGGCTGAGTATTGAATTTCAGTTCTGAAAAGGGGACTAGTGAATAAAAAGACAGGTGCGTTTAATGTATTTCATAAAGTAATTAAGGCTGAAGCTCAGCTGCTCGCAATGGAAGGATGAGAAATCTGGAGCCTTCTCTTTCACTTAATGCTTTTAAATGTTCCCTAGCGATACCTTGAGCATCTTCTGCAAACTACAGTGTGGGAGATTTAATCAGTGAGCAGCAAACTAACAAAAGCAACAGCAAAGTGGAAAGTTCTTCAACTGTATCAAGAACCCTTAGCTGTGTACAGGAGTTCAAGAGACTACAGTCGCTGAGTTGCCGGAATCATTGATGGTAGACAAAATATATCCTCTCACTGGGTGGACAATGCAGCAAGTATTGCTCTCGTTGAATGTCTATGATGAAAACTGTGGAAATTAGGAGTTTAATAAGACTTTACAGCATGAAGTCAGTACCTGAAATAGGGGCTGACGACTGGCCAATTTGAGGGCCTCCTGCAGATTAAAGTTGAATTTCCTCTCCTGCTCCCTGTCCTTAACTAAGAACTCTGTAGGTGAGAGGAAGGTCCCTGCTTTACCACACTGAAACAGAGAGAGTGATAGATGAGGATAAAAATGTTTTGTTCCACTTCATATTCAGCATCTCTTTGAATCTACAGAATACCCATGCAGTATACTTATTTTAAACTATTATACATTAAAATACATTATCAGACTACTAGAAAACGACTGTTACAGTCTTTCACCTTGGTCAGCCAGTCCGGGGTAACAATGGGAATCCCTCTGGCCACAGCACACAGGAACTTGACGGTGCGGCGGACTTTATCGGTCACTAAGTGCGTCATATCACCCACACCCTTCGCCAGCCCACCCCCCAAACGCACCAGCACCCTCTCCCCATCCTCATCCACCACTCCTGTAAACAAGACCTGAAACAGAGGAAGACTTGAGTTGTGGTTTCTGACGTGATTCTGACACGTGTGTTTCACAAAAAACAATCGTCTAATTTCAGTAAAATATGTATGTGAGACAGGGCCAATTTAGGGCCCTAATGGACTAGATTGTCCATTTGACTTTCCACTGTAGGACAGATGTAGTCATGTAATGGAGTTTGTCAGACTAAATAACTTTGTGGCGTTATCAGCCCAAGGCTGATGTACAACACACTTTTCTCCATGTTTATGGATAGCCACAATACAGTGTCAGATATCAGTCTGATATCAGTATCAGAAACCGCATTCATGAGTCTGAGCTTACTGGATGTCAACCTGTTTTGAGGCCTGTTATGTTATAATGATGATGCTAAGAGAGTAGCTACAAGTTTTCATTACTTGTTAACCATGTTCGCCTCATAGCTTCAGTGCAAATCTAAAGTAGCAATGATTAGACACTTGACGTCTCTTCAAATAACTTTGTACAAAGTTGAGGCCACAGGTGAACACAGCAGAGCACACAGTATGAAATTCATTCACCAAGTGGTGCACTGGTCTGCCACCAATGGGAGCAACATGCCCAGGGTGTGTGCGGACGGTACCTTGCTCAACCGTATCTCAGTGGTGCCACCAGCGGTACTGGGATTTGAACCACAACCTTCTGATCACTGGGGAAACTCCCTAACCGCCTGGACACCAGCTTCACCCCATGGATTCAAACTTGCAACCTTCTGATGAGGCCAGTTTGCTATTGTTGTACCATCAGGTGAGTGAGAACCGAAGTTTTATTTGTCTGGATTCCTAAGTGTTCTTTACCTTGTGTGTCTGAGTGGCTAACGAGCGCCGAGGCGTCTTAGAAGTTGGCTGAGGAGATTCTGCCAGGGTGGTCTCAGCACTCCTCTTGCGCCCTCTGCTGGGGGTCTGGCTTATAAAACTTTGCTCATTGACGGACCCTGTGTTTGATTTGTCCTTCTCTTGATGGGCCTTTTCAGTGGCGTCTACTTTAACCTCCCCGGGGTCAGGGCGTTTACCACCTCTT
This sequence comes from Rhabdalestes septentrionalis, assembly GCA_037832545.1. Taxonomy (NCBI): domain Eukaryota; kingdom Metazoa; phylum Chordata; class Actinopteri; order Characiformes; family Alestidae; genus Rhabdalestes; species Rhabdalestes septentrionalis. The sequence goes on from JBBMFX010066619.1 coordinate 4,251, forward strand.
CCCCTGCCCCGGGGCGCAGCCACTGGTTCATGTGGAGCCTCTTCATCCGGCTTTTCCACTTTAATATTCTTCTTCCCTCTCCCTCCCTTCGCTTTGTTCTGGGTTGCACCACTGCTGCCAGATCTTTCAGAGCTTCTAGAGTTGGAGCGAGAACGAACAGAAGGACCAGCATCCTGCTCCATCTCACTCGATTGTGCCTTGACTGTTTTTCTTCTCCCTGATGGCCTGCTGCTCGCCACCGTTTCTTCCGCTGGTTTTCTTCTTCTGCCCCTTCCTCGGCCTTGGCCTCTCGCCTGGTCGTCCAGAGTGGAGAGGAGAGATTGTTCTGAGCTGACAGAGTTAGAAGAATTTGAGCGTGAACGTGTTCTTTTGGCTGGAACATCTTCCGACACGGATTCCTCTGTACCAGCAGGGGGTGCTGTGGATTTCCTGCCAGGTCTTCTACCCCTGCCAGGTTTCTCTTTTGACGTCTCTCCTGTTTCTCCTTCCTTCTTCTGCGAAGTTCTCTCTGTGCTCTCCATCTGTCCATTTTTATCCTCCAAATGTTCTTCCTCCTTTTTTTCATTTTCTTTCCTCCCCAGTCCTGCTCTCAGTCTTCCCTGCAATTGTCTCTTTTCCTTTTCCACTCCCTCTCCTTCATTTTCCTTCTTTTTCTTCTCTTTCGCCTTCAGTTCTCTCTCTTCCTTATTTCCTTTCATTTCTCTTTCAGTTTGGTCCCTCTCTTCTCTTTCCTTTCTTTCCCTCTCTCTCTCTTTTTCTTCCTGTTCTCTGCTTTCTTTTTCAAGCCTTTGTTCTTCCTCTTCTCTTTCCCTCTTCTCCTTTTCCTGTCTCTCCCTTTCTCTCTTCTCTTTTTCTAATCTTTCATTTTCTAATCTCTCCTTTTCTTCTCTTTCCCTCTTCTCAATTTCCAATCTCTCATTTTCTTCTCTTTCTTTCTTCTCTTTTTCTTCTCTTTCTTTCTTTTCCTTTTCCAGTCTCTCCTTTTCTTCTCTTTCTTTCTTCTCCTTTTCCAGTCTCTCCTTTTCTTCAGTTTCCCTCTTCTCCTTTTCCAGTCTCTCCTTTTTTTCTCTTTCCCTCTCCTCCTTTTCGAGTCTCTCCTTTTCTTCTCTTTCTTTCTTCTCCTTTTCCAGTCTCTCCTTTTCTTCTCTTTCTTTCTTCTCCTTTTCTAGTTTCTCCTTTTCTTCACTTTCTTTCTTCTCCTTTTCTAGTCTCTCCTTTTCTTCACTTTCTTTCTTCTCCTTTTCCAGTCTCTCCTTTTTTTCTCTTTCCCTCCCCACCTTCTCCAATCTTTCCATCTCCTCTCTCTCCAATCTTTCCATCTCTTCTTTTTCTCTCTGTTTCTTCTCATCTTCCAATTTCTCTTGCTCTCTTGCTGCATTTTCTTCCCACTCCTTCTCTCTTTTTTCCCTCTCTTGTTCTAACCTTCGTTTCATTTCATTTTCAGCCTTATCTTGCTTTCCTCTCTCCTTTTCTAACCTGTCGTTCTCCTCCTGTTCTTTCTGCTTTTCTTCCTCCATTTCAATCTTCACTTCTTCTCCAGTCTCCCTGTCTTTCTCCTCCTCCAGCTCCAGTCTGTCCTTGTCATCTCTCTTTTTAGATTTCAGTCTCATGCTTTTTCTTCCCCTTCCTTTCCTCCTGTCCTCCACCTCCAATTTGCTATCCTCCTCTTCCTCCAATGCAGCTCTTTCTCGCTTTTTCTTTCCTTCTTTCTCTGCGGTAGCCCTTCCTCTTCCCCTGCCAGACGGTTCTCTCCCTTTTCCTCTGAGGCTTCCCTTGCTAGATTGTTGTTCTTCCTCCTGTGCCTCCCCCTCCTCAGCACTGGTACTAGGATCAAGCTTAAGAGGCTGGGTCGGCTCAGCTTTAGCGGATCTTCTCCCCCTGTTAGGTCTCCTGGGTCGACCCTGTTGCTCTTCCTCCTGTCCCCCCTCATCCTCACCCATAGGCTGAGTTTCAGAAACAGCAACGTTAGTCTCAGGAGGCTGAATTTCCTCAACTTTATCAACATCTTTTCTCCTACGGGACCTTCTGCTAGATGTGGGTTCACACCTCTGTTCTTTCCCATATTCCTCCTCACCCTCACTCACAGGCTGTGTTTCAGCAACAGCAACATGGGTGCAAGTTTCAGGCTCAAGAAGCTGCGTTGGTTCAGGTTTAGCTAACTTTTTACCCCTACGGGTTCCCCTCGTTCCATCCTGATGCTTTACATCCTGGGCCTCCTCATCCTCACCCACAGCCTGCGTTTCAGCAACAGCTTTGGTAGTGTTTTCTCCGGGCTCAAGAGGCTGCGTTGGCTCAGGTTTAGCAATCGTTTTCCCCTCACAGAATCTCCTTGGGCCATCCGGTTGCTCTTCCTCCTTTGTCTCCTCATCCTCACCCACAGGCTGCCTTTCAGCAACATCTACAGTAGTATTGTCCTCAGACTCAAGAGGCTGTGTTGGCTCAATTTTAGCAATCCCTCTACACGGCTTCCTGTTAGACGTAGTTTCAATCTGTTCTTCTTCCTTCTCATCCTCAACCATTAGCTGTGTCTCAGCAATGGCAAAACTGTTGTTAGCTTTTGGCTCAAAAGCCTGTGTTGGCTCTTCCTCTACCTGCCGTCCCATGCAGGCTCTAGGCCCAGTTTCACTACTAAACGCTTCTTCCTCCTGCTCCTCTTCTTCCACATTGAGTGGTAGAGTTTGGGCAGTAAATAGAGCGTAGGCTTGAGTCTCCTCCTCCAGCTTTGGACTTCTGACTAGGATCAGAGTATCTGCAGTGGAGGGGTGCGAATCCATCATCTCCCCATGACAACCAGGTGCCCTTCCGGCTCTTTCATCAGATTCAGGCACTCCATTACTCTCACGGTCATCATTTCCCTCCTCCAATGGCTGAGCCTCCTTTTCCTCCCTTTCCTCTCTGACTAAGTAAGCCTGTGTAGCCTCCAGATCAAGCTGCCTCGGCCCAGGTCGAGCACTGGCTCCCCTCACAGCTATGAAACAAAAACAGTAACGAGCAGTATTAGACCACACTAGGAAAAACAATAATCACCCGGCTTCAGATGCTATTTGTGGGGGGTTTCAGTTAAAACTGTATAACTTAAATTACACACTATGTGAACGTAAATTTTCGATGAATCCACCGAGACATTCTGACAGATTATAGTACGCTACAGGAGGTTATTTGGTTATGCTACAGGGGACAATTTAGCTTTTATAGTTTTGTTGCTCATAGAGGAAACTGATCGGGACGTTAAGTGGTGTTGTAGTAGGACTAATTGAGAGATAATGGTTGACCAATTCTTTTGTCATTTATGTCATTTACGTAGCCAGGTTGTGAGCCCTTGAAATTTGTCCAGCAAATCCAAGGTCTGCTGCTTTAGATAAAGTACCTCTGTGGAATAACTTGCTTGTTGGTGTCAGGGATGTTAAATGAGTGTGGTTGACATGCACAAGAACAGATTGAGCCCTACGTTCCAGACTGATGAGTAAGGTAAAATGATGATTGTAGATACCATATAGCTGGGTAGCCTGAAGGTCCCAGTCCTCCTCTGCTGGGATGGCAGTCTCTGTATGTTCTTCCAGATCTGCCTGTTGGTGGCTGCTATCAGAGAGGCCAAGCTGGAAGGGTGAACCTCCACAGCCCTTCAGAGACAGTCGTGTCTCATCCAGGTTGCCATTTGCAGCGAAAGCGTCAGACACGAAGGACTGAGTCTCAGCCACAGTGAAGTCATCACTGCCCTGAGTACAGCCTCCAGGAGAGACAGAGGACTGGAGGGGAGAAGGGAGAGCTGGACCTGAGAGAGAGAGAGAGAGAGAGAAAGAGAGACAGACAGACAGACAGACCGACACAGAGAGACAGAGACAGACAGAAAGAGAATCATCCACACAGACAGGCAAGTAAGGACAAGTAGTTTAGACAAAATTCAGAAAATCTAAAAACACTATATTACCAAAGATTCTCAATCACCACTGATGTTGAGTGGGCTCTCCTACCATAAGGTGCACTCATTGCTGAAGTGTGTTGTTTAATGCACACAGCCATGTAAACTCCATAGTGACGCATCAACAGTAAAATGAAGTTTAAAATGACTTAAGCAATGCCAAAGATCACTAAAAGGGTCCAGAACTTTTAAGCATGATGGGTAGTCAGGATGATGTGCTACTGAACACTTTTTGGAGAGAAGCACTGATGAACACTTTAATGAAGTGCTGGGGTGCTGACACTCCATTGGACACTTTTGCGATGAGCTGGAGTGTCACTTTACAACTAAACACCTTGAAAATGACATGCAAGGCCATCTGCAATCCATATTCAAATGTCTAAATGACCTAAACCAGAAGACAGCACCAACCGTATCCACCTGACTAAATGGAATCCAGTGCCAGCAGTAACCACCCAGCATCTTGTGGAAAGACTTCCCAGAAGATTACAGGCTGTTACTGCAGCTTATGGGACCAGTTCCCCAACAACTGTCCTAGTTTTGGAAAAGTTGGATGAAAAGATGTTTGGATACTTTAAACACAAATGAAAAAGCTTTAGGAATAATGACTTACGTTTGAATGGCTTGGATGGACTGACGAATGCTTGAGTTTCCATTTCCTCTTCAGACAAACCTGCCAAAAGCAGGTGCGCCAAAGAAAATATCAAATCATTCAGAAATTAATTTATTTAGTAATATAATGAATGTAAACACAGTGAACTCACCTGATTGTCTTGGTGTTGAACACTGGATATTCCCTTCTGCCGTTTTTGAAGCCTTCTGCTGTCTCTCCTCCAGCTTCTCCTCTTCTTCCTCTGCGTCTGAATCGCTGTCCATCCTGAATTCATTCTGCACTAATTTAGCAGGAGGTTGGACCTGAGCAGCACCGTCTTTATTTGGCAGAGAGCTGGCCACAATATGTTCATCCTCCACATCTGTATCACTACTGCAGTTGTCCTGTACTGTTTTAGCCTGTGGAAACTTCATGTTCTCCATAATTCTGCCCTTTGTGGGTTTGAATGGATCTTCATCCTCAGTGTCACTGTCTGAGATTATCTTAGTTGCCCATGTTGGCTTCTCCTGCTCTTCTGCATCTGTGTCACTGCCCATTTGCAATTCTGCTGCAGGATCGGCTGGGGGAATGGAGACTGGTGTCTCCAGTTTTGTCATCACAGGAGCATCCTCGTCATCAACGTCTGTGTCACTATCCATATGGAAATCTGAGGAAGACTTTTCCTCCAGTACAGCCTTGGTTCCAGAGGATGGAACGGTTTCCATTTTGACAGGCTCATTCTCCTCTACATCTGGACCACTGTCCACAGTGCAACTAGCTGGAGTGACCTTTGGTGGATCTACCATTGAAAGGTTTGAACTCTTGGTTTCCTGCACCTCCTCATCCTCAACGTCTGTGTCACTGTCCATGTGGAGGCAGGCTGGAACAACTGGATCAACTTGTGGTGGGCTAGCAGCTTTAACTTCAGACTCACTCTTTATCCCAGTGACCTCCTTATCCTCCTTCTCGTCCTCTGTGTCACTGTCTACATTGAAGTTCAGTGGAGCAGGTTTGAAGGAATCTGAGGAGGCTTCGCTCTGGTTCTTGGTTAACCTGCCAGTCACAGCTGAGGATGGCACGATAACACTTTCATCCTCACTGGGGAAAAATGAAACATTTTTTTACACTAAATGCTATTCTACATGCACAAAACATAGCATTTAATACAAAACATGACTTCCTCCTAACTACAAAAGTATCATTAGCCAAAAACGTTGTGCACAGAAACCACATAAGCCAGTCTATTTTACATACATGAACAATGATACTCTTTGAGGTGAGCTATATAGGTATAGTAAGCTATGTTCATTAGTGGGTTATAAAAATGATCCTTTACAGTAAAATCAGGCTTGTAAGTCCATCTCAAAACAATAGATGCAAACTTAAGACATTAAACATGGCAAAGCAGGGAACATTAATGAAATGCATTTATATTTACTAAAATCTTGCTCTAAATATATCTATCTCCTGCTGTAAATGGATTACCTCTCTGGAATTACTTTGTTTGCCGGCGTCAGGAACGTTGAACAAGTGGGACTTGACAGGTCAGAAGAAGCCGAATCTGTGGAATAAAATGAATACCTTTTGTACCAGCATCAAACACCATGCCAGTGACACTGCTGTGCTAAGAATGCTACACCAAATCATATCCATACAATGGTCAGAGAGTGATCAGTGTTGAATGGGTTAAAGTGGGATGATACAGTGTACGTACACCTGAATAAATGTTTCTTATAAAGCCTGAGAGCTAATTAAACCCTTGTCATATTCTAAGTAAGCTTTTTCCAAGCTTGGCAGTTGATATCTATTTAATGAACAATTTAATTGTGCGTTTAGTGGTTAAAATGTATTGATTATCTGACACAGCATGAGGTTAAGTACATAAACATCACACACTGCCACCCTCTAACACTGTTAACAAACA
>JBBMFX010066650.1:0-10684 GCA_037832545.1 Rhabdalestes septentrionalis
CAATTCCTGAAACCACCCTAGCCAGCCCCCACCCATCCATCCTCTGCCTACTACACCCCCCCAAAAAATATAAGGGTATTTTTTCGTCCCTGAGGGGCCGGGGATGGTAATTGACCCCTCCTAGTACCCCTGCCAGACCCCCTAGGAACCCCACAAACCACGCTAACTGTGGGGATACGGGACGAACAGGGCCGGGGCTGGCAGGCAGGGGGCAGGCAGGATCGGGGCAGGCTGGATCGGGGCAGGCAGGGTTGGGGCGCGCTGGGACAGGACACGCCGGGACAGGACACGCCAGGACAGGAACTACTGGGGCTAGACCTACGGGGCTGACTGGGCCTGTACCTGGGTTCACAGGAGCAGATGGTGACGCAGCAGGCCCCGTTGAAGCTGGAGACATGCCAGACTCTCCTTTGCCCCCTGGATGTGGCGCTCCAGCTCCGCCACGAGGTCAGGCCTGGCGTCTCTGAATGGCTGGAGATGCTCCAACAGCCCCAGCACCTGCGTGATGCGGAGCTCCATCCCCGCCGCGAGGTCTTTGCGCTCCAGCTCCGACACTATGTCTTGCCGCTCCAGCTCCAATAGGATCTCACGCCGCGGCAGCTCTGTCGAGGTGGGGCACGGCGGCCTCTCAGTCGCGACTGGGACTGACGGCAGCCACAGCATGGGACTGGGCGACAGCAGCTCCGGCGTGGATGTGGGCGATGGCAGCTCCTGCATGGATCTGGGCAACGGCAGCTCCGGCGTGGATCGAGGTGGAGAAGGCACTGGCGTGGATCGCGGTGGCTCTCTCCCTGGCTGGCGTGGCAGCAGACCCTTCTGGGCTCGCGGTGACGTGCGCTCTCCCTCTGGCTGGTGTAGCTGCATGCCCTTCTGGGCTCGCGGCAGCACGCGCTCTCTCTCGGGTTGTGCTGCTGATTCTTGGCCCCACCGTGGTGGCGGTTGGCAGGGACTGAATTGAGGAAATGATGGAGCCACAGGCCGTCTGCGTCTCTCTTTCCTCCTCGCCTGGACAGACGAGGAGAGGTGTGGATACTCCGGAAGGCTCTCTTCCTCCGGGTCCCACAGAACCCTCTCCCAGGGCCGCTCCCAGGGCTTGCGACTTCCCCGGAAGAATGAGAACTCCTCCTCAGAGTCCTCAGAGTCCCATGCCAGCATCTAGGCGGGGTTTTGGACCTCCAGGCCGTGGTCTTCTCCCTCGGTCCGGGCGTACTCGGCCGCCCACTCATTCAGGGCGCCATTCCACTCCCGGAGTTTTGGTTTCAGATCTCGCCTTCTGTCACAAATGTGGGGTTTAACCCTTGTTTGCAATTTACAAGGATCCATGGTAAAGGGGGTTTTATTTAAACTCAAAAACAGGGAAAAACAGAAACCTGGCTCAATGGCCTTCAGGAAACTCAAAACACAAAATGGGAACCAGAAAAGGGAGAAAGGGGAGGGGCGCACACACAGGGAAGTGTGGCATGGAGAGGCGATGGCGAGATGCCGAACACTCGGAACAAACAGACTTAAATAAACAAAATCAGAACCAAACACGAGACAGGTGTGGACACGAAAACACATGGAACCAATAATCACAAAGAACAGATACAAACACGGAACACGGACATGACCAACCAAAACAGAACTGAATATCAAAATAAAAGTCCTTAAACCAAAACCTCAGAAATCTCAAACTAAAAAGCAGTGGTAAAAACAGACACCATTGACCAACCGTTATAGTACCACACACTTCCTGGTTAAAAATACATGCTAGAAAGAGGTTGCATATTCTACAAGATACAAACACAAATATGGCATTTTTGGCTAATTTTTGTGCAAGTTAAATACATAGATATCTATATTTACATTATGGGAAGAGGAACAAAAAAAGAAAAAAAAAGAAGAAGAAGAAAAACACCTGAAACAAGTTGAAGCTCAAACAGAGCCTCTTAGATTTTAATAATAATAATAAAAAAGAAGAAGAAGAAGAAGAAAAAGAAGAAGAAGGAGAAGAAGAAGAAGAAGAAGAAGAAGAAGAAGAAGAAGAAGAAGAAGAAGAAGAAGAAGAAGAAGAACCAACAAGTACAACAAAAATGACAGCAAACCTCTTCAGAAAGATATTGTGAAAAAAAAGAAAACGTAAACAGAGGATGTCTACTTTCAAATAGCATTCAATTATAAAGAATTTAGTCATATATGATAGAACCGGAGAAGGAATGATTTCAAAGGCTTGCCAAAGGCGTTCTATGCAGCTGAATTTACCTGCAATGAGCAGAAACGTGTCTGGGGTTACAAAGGCTGAAACCTGAGCTTGCCCTTGTCAAAAGTGCTAGAAGACATGTTTAGAAGATAAAGACGACACAAATCCTCAGCCCTGGGAAATGCACATGATTAGTCAGCTTACTAATCTGTCTGTGGTCAATATAAAATGCAACTGATATCACACTAGCCATCCATTTTAATAGGACAACTATTGATGTCCTCAGTGACTTTTCCCCTTTGGGGAATTCCTGACACCATCTCAAATGATTTTCATTTAGGTTTGGTATTCAAAGGAAAATATAAAGAAATGAGGGGTAGTTAAAGATGTTTGCACAGCCCTGTATGTTATACATGATAGTCAGTATAGCTTGACTCAGTCAAAATACTAGGGATGTAACATTATTGGCAACTTATATTGGGGTTTGATAAACAATTCAGTACACATGTTTCTAAACAACAGCAAAGTATTTTACATAATGAGACTGAAAAAAAAAAAATCTTCTCCCAATATTCAAAATAAAATTATTATGAACACATACAAGTTTGTAATAATATAAAACACAATAAAATGTAAAAGACACAATGAACAATATACTGGACAATAAAACATACAATAATATGCAATTTACAATATGAATGAAATATGGATTTATATTTATAAACATGGAGAGCAATGTTAGGAAATCTATATAACAATTATTAAAACATATAATATGTTTATACTATTTATAATATGTATGGAAATATATGTGTATGTACACATATATAAATACATTTATATACATATATTATATGCATTGTTTATACAATGACAACATAATGAACAATATAATAAATATGGTTATTAAGTTGTAAATATAATATAATAATCTTACATACAGAAAATACAAGGAATACAGAAATATATACCATACAGAGTACATAGATTGTAGTACTGTAGTGTGAAGAAGTGTGAAATTTCAACTGTTCAGGTGGGAGATGGTGAGGGAAGTCAGGTTGTGCTCACTGCACTAGAGCACCAGCCTCTCAAATTCCTGCCGATATACAGACCCATCACCAACCATGAATGAGTCCAGTGGAGACGTCTGCAAATTTCAGGAGTTTAACAGCTGACTTCTTGGAGGTGCAGTCAATGGTATAGTTTGAAAATGGCAGTGGGGAAAGGACACCTTCTTGAGGGGCACCACAGCTAAAAGGCTTGTTTTTCAGAAGAGACCTCCCCTGGCCTCACTCGATGCTTCCTGTCTGTCAGGAAGCTGGTGATACACTGACAGGTAGCAGGTGCCATGTTGAGCTGGCAGAGTTTGGAGGAGAGGAGTTCAGGCACAGTGGTATTGAAAGCCAAACAAAAGACCACAAACATGGCATGTGTGTGGGGCGGGGTTGGAAATCATGAAGGCGCTCAAATTTGTTGTTGACTGTTGCTTGTTGAACATTATCAACAAATCAGTCACATCAATTATTATAATTAATAGACTGCTTGTTCTTCATGATGCATTGTCACATGTCCATGATGCAATCTTATTTTTGCATTGTATATATATTGTTATACTCTAGCTCAGACATCTCAAAATATCTTAGCATCACAAAGTCACGTTAGGCTAGTCAGGCTAGCCTAGCCATGTGGAAGTACAGTCCCATCAACAAACCCACCCTCTTCCACTCATCCTGTGAGTAGTAACACAGGTGATTTGTCCTTGCTGTCTGTGAAGAAATGTCAAAAACATTACAGAATTGGAAGGTAGAGTTATCATGGTGTTCCATTCACTTTCAACATCCTCCACATTTCCATACCAATCTGTCAGCCAGCTATATGAGTAGTAAGGCCAAGGATATCCTGGGACCTCTGGAAAATCCCAACTCGAAGCTCATTTGCTGATCAAATCATGGATGATTGAGCTGCTCATCAAACCTCTAAATTCCCCAGATGGGCCCTGTCTTGCTGAACATCTATTATCTTCCTCTCCCTTGATTTCTCTTATCGCTACACAGGTTCCAGGTAGTAGAGATTTAACCTCAGCGTGTGTTTTGAACATATTCAGATCATAGAACTTTATTCTTTTCCGCTGATCAGGAACACCCACCAAATTTCTACTTATCCGTGGAATGCTCTCCTGCTAACACTTCTGGGAATCCAGTGATACTGTCACGGTAACCGCTAGGGTTGAAGTTTTATGTTCAGGGTTTTGTGTTCTGTTCTTGACCTGTTCCCCTGTCTCTTATTTTGAAGCCTGTCTATCTGCCTTTGTCACGTGTTCTGTTCCTGGTTTGTTTATCTTTATCATTAGCACCTGTTCCGAGTTTAGCCCTTTGTTTGTGAGTGTATTTAAACCCTGCCTGTGTTGTGTTAGATTATCTCGGCTTCGCCTCATTTACCTGTCCCTGTTTCTGTTGCATTTATCCTGTCTGTACCTGACGGCCCGCGTGCCAGTTTTGTTTTCTCTTTAAAATAAAGTTCCTTTGTTTTAATCCCGGTATGCTGCCTGCATGCTTAAACCCCCGTCCCCCCCCAAGTCGGGTGGAGAGAGGTAGTTCAGGAGTGAGCCTTCGCGGGCCCATTCCTGACAGATACCGGTTTTCAATGGCATTTAGATTTTTCTACATGTAGGATATCTCTAGTCACCATTAAACCATTTGAAGAAGGCCTCACATCCAAATACTAGTCTTTAATCTGTGTCTCAATCTTGGACAGAGTAGTTCTCTGTAATGGAATGGTTTATTGGGGGGGTTACCATAAAACTGTAACCTATTTCTAGGATGTTAGAATGAGCAGTTCTTCCTCCTGGTCTTCAAAATCTGATGGTGTCACTAAATAATAGTCTGAGATGAAGATTGATAGACAGGTGGGAAAGAATTGAATCTAAGTTTGAACAGAGCCTTCTCAGTTACTTCAAAACTGGGATCCCAATGCAGCTGCACCTCTAACATTGCTAATACTACTGCTCTACTACTACTACTACTACTACTACTACTACTAATTCTTCTAATAATACTACTGATTGTTCTAATACTAATTATAAAACTAATATTGCTAATTGCTGTTAATTTACTTATAGTTAAATACTGTCTTTTTCTAACCCCACCATGTGCAAAGTCCCTGTCAAACCAAACCGCACCGCAACATTATTTACACCACAATGTCCATCAGTTGTACAGATGTGTATAGATGGTCACTTCAAGTAAAAACACCATCCAATATTTGGTGGGAACTATTCGACCCAACACACACATACACTCAGGAACCCATTCAAACTTTTAGCACTACATCTTATTTTTTATTCTTTTTGAAGTTCAAGCATTTTTCAGAACTTTTTGAGGGCTCTGAGAAGCTTTTTCTCCTGTTTGTGAACTAGCATCTAATCTCACAGTGTCACACACAGTACCTGGGTGTTCTTCTTCTTCTTTTGTTGTTGATTGGCTAACAGTTTTAACTGCATTCTTCTTACTGGAGACAATAATGCAAGAAAAACACGGGAACACTTTTAAGATAACAGTTGCATAAACTGTCTGATTTTTTAAAATTAAATGACAATCAAAAAAGTCAGTTTTATAGTCAGTTCAGGCTAAATTATTGTTTCATGTCTAACCAAACCGACCCAAAATCCAGTCTGAGGCCATGGTCACACCTCAGATATGGTATAACAGCTGGGATTGTCATGAGTGCAGGTTTCCTTAGATGCTTTTCTCCAGAGCAACCTGGAGCATAAAAGAAAGCATGGAAGAACTGCTCAAATATTTTGAGTTGAGACTTATCTGAAAGTGTGGTTTGTTTTCATCCTAATGTGAGAGGTAATAAATGATTCTCCTCAATGTGATTTATAACGGGATATCTACATTTACATTTACATTTACCACATTTAGCAAATGCCCTTATCCAGAGCGACGTACAACAGTGCTCAAGTAATCCACAACTGTATCAAGGACCTGTAGAGCAAGATTTAAGTCAACATCCACCAAACGCCTATGGTACTGTAGCTCACTACACTATTCATGAGTGCCTGGCGGCACCACAAGCAGAAATACTGGCAGGTTTACGAAGTCACCAATGTAATTTAATATCTCTTTTCTCATACAAGAGACATCTACATCTGACATATAAAAAAAAAAACACACATCATGAAATACTCGAATTATCACTTGACTATCCCAACAGTAACATCCAAAGTTCTCCACACAGAACCAAAACATATGGCACTGTACAAATATTTACAAATGCATTTACTAATGCTTTAATTCAGAGCAACATGCACTTTGAATCATGTCACAGATGGAGGTACACCAGTATTCTGACTGGTCACTCTTATCCTACAATGAGATCTACAAGGAGTGTTGCAAGAATGTGTTCGATGAATTTTTCATGAATGCTGAACTGAACAAGTCGAAACCGTAAGTGAAGTTCACTCTCGCAAGACTGAACGCAGTTCTTGGCTCTTGTGGCATGGCTCCCAAAGAAGAACCGGTTCTTTCAGCTCCCAAACGGCTCACAGATTACAATCATCTGTAGCCTCATATGAATGCTTTGTGTGTTGATAATTGAGGAGCGGCTCTCACTTGATGGGAGTCTGCTCTTCTGATTCACTACAAAGTATCGGCTCTTAGTAGCAGGCTAGGACAATAGCAATCCTTTTTTTCACATTCACCATTACATGATGCATTGCTCAAGTGGTAAGGTCTATTCTCAACCTCCAAATTGTTTTTTAATGTAACTTATGTCTATGATTGTTCAGTCATATGACAAATAGAAGGAGAATATTGAAGGAGGTTCAGATGGAAAGAGGTTGTATTGAAAATGTTACTGTAAAATAAAACAAACAAAAAAAAATGAACGTGAACAAGTTAATTTTTGAGCTGTGAACTTCTTTTTTTTTTTAAAGAACTATGAACGTGAACTAGTTCATATTTATTTGAATGAATTTTATTTTGAACTAGTTCTTTTTCAGTCTGCACTGCCACACCACTGATGAGATCTGTTTGAAGGGGTCATTTCAACAATAACAATTTCCCTATCTCCAAGACATGAGGGGTCACTGACCAGTCATCCTTCATCGCCTCATTGCAAAGTCCACATCTCAGGGCCTGGTCCCATTCCACAGTGGTGCAAACTCTGTTGGCCAGCTGTCAATCCAAGAAAGAAAACATCTGGACCAGTGGGGAAGGGTTCAGTTCAGATCATTCACATACCTCAAAAAACAAAGAAACCAGAAACTCGAAGAGTAGCAGCATCTAAGCGACCCAAACCATTGTGATATTGTCAGGAAATGGGATTGTCATGAGTGCAGGTTTCATTAGATGCTTTTTTCCAGAGCTACCTGGAGTATAAAAGAAAGCACTGATGGACTGCTCAGGTATTTTGAGCTGAGACTTATCTGGAAGCGTGGTTTGTTTTCTTCATAATGTGAAGTGTAATAAATGATTCTCCTCAGAGTGATTTATAATGGGATGTCATTTCATGAGTGTCTGGCGGCACCACAAACAGAAGCACTGGTAGGTTTACAAAGTCACCAGTGTAATTAAATGTTACAAATCTCATACAAGAGTTATCTACCTCAGCCATATGATAAAAACACATCATGAAGTTCTCTGGCTGTTTTCTCAACCCCCTGGGCTCCACCATTCCAACTTTTTTTGATGAGAAAATACAAAGTCCTTCAGACAGCACCAAAACATGTGTCACTGTCCAAATACAATTTACATTTATGCATTATCCAGAGCAACATACAATTTTAATCATATCAAAGATGGAGGTACAGCAGCATTATGACTGGTCATAATTTCCTGCAATGAGACATCCTAGTGGGAGGGGTCTTTCCCAGATGGGGTCACTGGTCAACTGTGGCCTTCACAGTCACCAGATCTAAATGAACATATGGGAAAAATGTCAAGGTTCACATATAATATTGATGTTACATGCATGAATCATTTCTGTCAAACCAAAACCTTGTAGTCCAATTTTTTATGTAAATATTTTTTTTAAGGCTGTTTGATATTTACAGTGTCCAATATGTCCAAATGCATTTGAACTTGGACAGCCAAACCGTATATGTACTGTATGTATATTCCCTCATTGATTTGTATAATTTGTCATATATTTTTTGCACGTCTTGCTTGTTTTATTAATGTGATCCTAAATTATAAACAACAACATTCTAAGCATGAGACTTGAGGATGAGGATACTGCCTATGCCATGTGTGTGTGTGTGTGTGTGTGTGTGTGTGTGTGTGTTTGTATGTATCTATTACCCATTTAAAGACAGCCTACACTGCTCTAGAAGCACAGCCATATCCATTTTATTCTTTACCACCTTCCTCTGTTCACACTTCACTGCATTCAATTAACACTGAGCTTAGCTTCCACCCTTCATCGCCCAGAATAACAGCAGCTCTGTGTGAATGGGCTCTGGGTATGACAACTTAAACTCTCTATGGAGCATTGCATGTTAATTATTTACTTTATGTACTGTTGCAGGCTACAGTGTTTGCTCTACATGGCATGTGTTGTTGTTGCTTTTTTCAGTCTCTGTATACAGTCAGCTCCATAATTAATTGCACTCTTGCAAAAATATGATGAAAAATATGATAAAAATGTTTGTAGTTAATTAGGTCAGGCTCACTCTGAAAACATGATGCAAATTATCCAACCATTTAATAGCTGAAAATGAAGTTTAAGAAAACAAAACCTTTATCAAAAATCCCTCACATTTAATACCTCCGTTCACTGACATCATAATAATTATACTAATGTGTCGTATAATCCTTGGTGAGACTAGGCAACACATTGCAAGCAATCAGTGGCCTCTCAGGTTCAGAAATCTCTAGATCCAGCAGGGGTGTCGGTTCTCTCTTTTGGACACACCTCTTCGTCCACCACCCAGGTTTTGAATAGAGGAATGGACTGGCCATAACAAATGCTTGAGTTTGTGGTTGTTGAGACCTTTTGTCTGGATATGGTTGTGTGTTGAACTGACTTGATGTTTTTGCCAGTTTTGCATTCAACATTTCTATTTCATGGATTATATGAGGCCATGATCTGGTGTAACACAGTTCTCAAGGCCATTGTAGAAAAAGCTCCAAAACATGTCAGATCTATCTGTGTCCTTCATTTTAGGCAAATCCTTGCTATTTTTGTACTTCTGACCAGAACCCCAGCTAGTCAAAAGAGCGTCCTGACATTTATGGATAGTTTAAAAAGAAAAGAATCAGCTCTGGCAAGACTTCGCAATTGTTAGTTGCCAGGGAGGTGCTACCCAGTTGCAGTTCTGGAGACATCGTGACCTCTAAACGCTATCATCTTTTGCAAAATGTATGATCTTCAGAGAAATGTTTGCTTTTTTAAAGCATCTTTTCAACCATGCGTAGGGGTAAAATAAACATGCATGCTCTAAAAGGGCAGATTCACTGCAGCTCTGGCTGTTTTAATTATTTATGAAGGTCAACACACTTGTTCTTCATTTGTGTGCTCCCTAAACTTCCCCATGTTGACGAATGTCTAATGATAAAGGTGAATCTGGCCTCGGTGTCACCACATGTTTATACCTCAGCACAACAAAATGCCATGGATGACTGCCTAAGAGCTCTTGCATATGCAAACTCAAATTCAAATCTACAACACAAGATACAATTTTGTGTTTGAGAATGTCAAGAGATGACAATATTTTCACTTGAAAAGTCTTTTCTTTTCTCAGGCTAAATTGTTCTTTTTACCCACTTTACCAAGGGATTTGCCTTCATTCACTCTATGAATCCCACTGTTGGCCTATTTTTTTGTTTACCTGGCTTTGGAAAAGTATCTCCAGATTTGATCTCACCCTGAAGCTTAGAAGACAGATTGATCATTTGCATTATCATAGATATTAAACTGTGACTAAACACCCTGAGACTAAATCAGCTTTGGACTGGATCAACTCAATAGAGTGCATTGAGCTGCATCTTATATACGTATTGCTAAGAAACATGGTATATGGCCCATTCATCTTAGATAAGCACGCAGTAGAGAAAGCGGTCTTTAGAAGCATGATAAAGGATTGCGCCGGTTCCCCAATGAGGCGGCGCTTCAGTATATTACTGCCAGACGCCTGCATTAGCTTTGAATGCAATTAAAAAACAATTTACTTGACAAAGGAACAGAAATGGCCAGCAAGTCTTATTGATTTTCTCCATATGTATGTGAATTCGTGTGTGTGTGCGTGTGTGTGTGTGTGTGAGTGTGTGTGTGTGTGTGTGTGTGTGTGTGTGAGTGTGTGTGTGTGTGTGTGTGTGGGAAGATCTGCAGTCTGACCACTTCATCACGCTGCTGACAGTTTCTGCTGAATCTACCTAATCGGATTGCATTCACTTTTCTGATTCGTTCTTAAATTAGTGCATGCTCTCACACACACACACACACACACACACACACAAGTGCTCACAAATAAATACATACACACACAGACATACACAAACACAC
>JBBMFX010066661.1:0-10684 GCA_037832545.1 Rhabdalestes septentrionalis
AACTTCACGTGATGTTTTTGCGACTAACCGACTAATGAAAATGTATTCGACCGAGCTTTGTTCATTTCAACTAACGTTTAGTCGACTATTTGGGGGCAGCCCTAAAAAAACTGATTGATTTCAAGTTCATATATTTGAAAAGACTACGTAAGGACATGGTTATGAATACTGATTTAAATGAATAAGAAAATGCCACTTTTAACATTTAAATTATGTCATGTGACCAGCACAGGCCTATTTTATTTAAAGGGCCTTACAGGCCCAAACATTTGATCTTAAGTGACCAGAGAAAGCACTGCTACCACACAAATGAAAGCCATGGTCTCCCTACTGTTCTAATGATAGTAGTCACTCACACTGAGAGAAACTTATACACATTTATTTTTTTTCCTTACCAGGGTATGAGCACGCTATAACCCGCCCTCTTCACTTTTAGTGGCCACATTTCCAGAGTAACCACGTGTAGAGCTGCAACCCAAAAGTCCAGCATTGGTCACTTTGGGCTTGGCTAAATACCTAGTATCATTTCATCTCAACCCACTTCCCTGATATCAAACCGAACCAGCAGAAAAACCCTTCTTCCCATGACTTGAACGAGGACACACCATCCAGTCTTTCTCTGTCAATGTGTTTTTTTCTGTCCAATTTTTTTTTTTTTACCTTATCATTCATACATTTTCAGGCAAAAGAAGCAATTTGTGTTCTTAAAAGTGCCACTGAGCATGGTGTGTGCATATTGAAAAGAAATAAATAAACCCATTAATAAAAAGCAAATAAGATGAAGCCATGCAGCTAAACACATTGCAGAGACTTTCGAGTGCAGCTGATAATGTTTGGAGAGGGGAAGGATGTAGTTACGACAAGCAGTAAGCAGTTAGCCTGTCATAATGAATGACACAAAGATGGACAAACTGTATTTTCACACTTGGACAAATTGTTAGAGAAGCATTTTGTGCAATCTGTTAAATGAAGAGCAGCACAGTCTCTGAAAACAGTGAACAGAATAAAATAATACACTTACGATTTCTTTTTGTAGATCATGTACACTCCAAAACACCCTATGAAGTAAAAGTGGAATAACATTGAAATGTCAACCAAATGGAACATGATTAAAAATGGAACAGGATTCAAAATGAACAATTTAATGGCATCACTATAGGCTGTATGAAATGCATCCATAACTGGAAGGAGTACAAATACTTCCTCTAGATGGAAAATCATTCCCCCAGGCTTAACTAGCTAAATGTACAGTCTCTTCTTTATGTACTTTATGTTTATGTTCCCACATTCTCTTCACATTCAGCACCAATAAAGATTCAATCATCTCCCATAATTAGTGCCTGAAATTTCTGCAGTCATGTTCTAAATAAATAAAACAAGAAAGGTGTACATAACAGCTGTGTGTGTTTCTTTATGGGGTCAGATCAGGGTCAGTGTGTGCACCTGTTCAAAAGTCAGAGGTTACAGAAAAGAACAATAGTGCAGATGTAGACTGATGATGGGTGAACATGTTAGAGGTGTTGGCAGTGATGCCAATACATTTTTTATTGTGTACTGTATATCCGCCCTTAAGGACAATCTAGATCCTTCAACGCCATTTCTTTTTAATGTAGACTGGGGAAATCAGTCTCTCTAATATTCTCTCTTCTGTATATTTGTGTGTGAATGTAGAGGGGCCAAATCTGGGGGTCGAGGATAGAAGTAGACGTGGGTTGGACTCAATTCGGTTGCATTTTTCCCCAAGACCAGTAATAAGCAAATATACATGCTATAACAGCCACTAATATTCATACCATGCTATACCATGAAACTGATATACCGCTACAATACTAGATGGGACGCAAAAATATATTAAACCTGCACAAAATGCAGAATAGCACATTAATAAATATTTATACAGGTACCTTGCAATACAAATATTACCCTCTTCTGTACTATATCTAAATACAGCTTGAATACATTATTTTGCCTGTATACATGGAACCTGATAACGGCCATCTGAAAACAAAACCACAATGCAAAATGAGAACAAATATACAGAACATGTTCTGACTTTGCATATTAAAAAGAAAGTGTCTTGATATCGGGCTAAAATAAGAATGTGAATCTCCTAATTGTCACCTTGTCAGCACCGCCCAGGCATTCCCAGTAGTGTTGAGAGACAATGTGCATTACCTAGCTGCTCCAAACACTTACACTGAGCAAACAGCTGGTGCATCAAACCTGAACTAGTGATGTAGCACTCACTGAGGCCAAGCAGGCTCATTCACAAACACCAAACATAATGGTTGGTTGATTGCTTGTAAAACAGGAAGAAGATCAGTTTTGGAGCCAAAAACACTACAAACAAAACTAATATGTACCAGATCCTAGCACTGCTAACTGTACCTTCCAATCCTTTACATTTGGGAGATGATATGTTAGGAATAATGACACAATAGTGATTGCCCAAATAAACTCCCCATAATCCTTTTACTCCATAAGAAATGATTTAAAGAGTCATTCAGAGTAAACTTACCCAGAATTATAGCTCCAACAGCAAAACCTCCAACAACATATTTCCAGACATTGGCTACGAATAACAAATGATTATTTAATACAATATTAAAATAAGCAAGGGTTCACTGGTCATTTTTGATGGTGAATAAAAGGGTTAGTAAAACTGTTTTACTCACCACTTAATGAATTGGTCTTATTTCAATACAGGACAATGTTAAAGTGTTATAATTGTAATTACCCTCTTCCCTATAGATTCTAATATGATTCATCATTCAGACACACTAAATAAACAGCCAACTCATTAACTAGTTAAAACATCTTCCCTCACATGTCTTAAAAAGCAATGCTTAAAGTTGGGAATGGGCTGCTTATAATGTTTTTCATTAAAAAAAATGTATTTTAACGCAAGAAATATTTCTCCATTTGGACAGATGTGGTTTTCACAAAAGAATGTAACGTATAGTGAATTCAGAAGTACAGATAACAAAGAACTCAACGTGACTTACGTGGTGGTGGTGGTCTTGCGGTAGGAGACACAAATTTCTCATCTAGAAAAAAAGAAACATAACATAACTGCTAAAGGGCAAAGTGGGAACTTTAACTAGTATGTTGACACACTTCATAACTTAAAAAATGTATACTGATGAAATGAGCCATGTAAGCGCATGCACTGAAGTGATTATTCTATGGTTAATGTGTGTTAGTAATTTACCTCGATCTCATCTATCAGTGGAAACCACCTTTGCAGTAGGTTCATCAGATAGGGGAATACATTTTAAGTTAAATTTATTTATTATTAAGCAGCAGTGACACTGACATGTTAGCGCTTCGGTCTGAGCGTTTCAGGCACAGCAGCGTTGCTGTGGCTTTTAAAATTCTGTGGAAATGTACTGGCCACTTTATCAAATACACCTACATTGTTGTACATCAGGTATGATTCCAGAAAGAGACTAAAGATAACCTTTTGAAACTTGGTCATTGTTTATCTCTCCAGTATTCTCCGACCACAGAACCACTGTTAGTGTGATGATTTCAGTTGGCACATTATTCTGAAAACTGGTGAGAGGATTAAAATCTCCAGCAATGTCACTGAGCTTGATACAATTGTACCCCTGCCACACCCACTATGTTGATGTCACTGTTCTACTGAGAGTGATCCATTCTCTACTGTGGTGGTCCTTTTCTATTGATGGACAGAGTAAAGGTAGCTGAAAAACTGCAAAGCAATCATTGAGCTAGCTGATTATGGTATATTTACATATTGCATCTATATGGTAGGTATCCTTAATAAAATGGAAAGGATGAAATTCCTCTACTTTCCTAAAGTCTACTTTTAAAATGCTACTTTTAAAAGTTACTTTTAAAATGCTTTCTAAAACATTCAATAAATGCAGGTCAAGCAGTGCTAGCAGTCCCATGTTCCAGACGTTTGGCAAACTTTAAAAATCTTAAGAAAATAATCAGATGGATTACATTTGGGGTGTGGGAGAAAACTGGGTACGTTTATATTATAAATGTAATGCAAATGTATTGAATTTTAGTGAGGAACAACACTAACAGCACCAACATAACACCAACATTTATCTCTATGGGTAACTATGGAGAAGATGCCCTCCAGGGTAATAAAATACTACATTTGTAATTAATTAATTTTCATTAATAATAAAAAAAAATTAAGAATTATATACTCAAACGTTTTAGTGAAAAGGGGCCTTCTATTTGATTAAAAAATATTGTTGAAACTGTTTTGGAAAAGTCTAGTCCAACTTGCCTGTTTCTAACATGCACTACAGAGAAGCATTTTTCTGTGCCAGATATGTAAGATATTTTTAGTACTACACCTGGTTTTGTGTGTCTAATTGTTGTTTTTGTTGTTGTTGTTGTTGTTGTTGTTGCTGCTGCTGCTGTTGGAGTTACAGCTGCAAAAAAGTATAAAATATTAAAATGAAAGGACTCCTAAATGCTAAGCTGTGCAAGGTGTATGTAAGCACCCCTTAGCTATGCTCACATTAAATGGCATAGGTGACCCAAATCGCTGTTTTAATTTCTTAAACTTTCTAAACACAAAGTTTAGCTGGATTTGCTTCTCCCCATTGCTTAACATGAGGCTGGGCTGAAAAGTCCCTGGTGGACCACAACATTTTCTCTGGTAGAATCTGTCTTCTAGCAGCTCTTCATTTTAGACAAAAGCTGTGTCCAAAAAGTTCACTTGTTCACTAAGTAGGGCACTATGTAGTGAATCAGCCATTGTGTAGTGTTGTCCAAAATTCCAACTGTAAATTTCTCCCACTAGGTAGGGCACAATGCCAAAATCTAGTGTCCAGGCACTGTTCACTACATGAACTCACATAACATCCTGCACTGTGGGTTTCTTTTACTGTGCCCTACATAGTGAACGAGAACAAACGGAGGACATTCTGCCACACTTGTACTTTCTTCCTCCGCGGAGAACCCTAGTGCCCCCTAGAAGGATCTATACATCACCATGGCCAACAGACCACGCCTAATGTGCGGGCTGTGTCTGAACTAAAAGAGGCAAGACATGTCTTTATGAGACAGAGATAAATTACAAAGATCCCGAGCACTATTTAATAGTTACTAAAATCGTAACATCCAGAGTGTCCGAAATTAACTACCCTCGTTTACTAGTTAGCATCCTATATATCAAACACTATGTAGTGAACGAGTGAACAAGTGCACTTTTCAAACAGCTCAGGTTTACAAGTATGAGGGGCGTGTTTTTTCTTGTGGACTACAAAGCCCAGCCGTACGTCGCTCTGGATAATAGCATCTGTCAGATGCTATAAATGTAAATGCAGGCAGCACAGATATCTGTGAACTGAAGTAATTGTATTGGCTGTCAGCATTTTCTGTATTATGCTGTCCAATGATCTCACATTGACGGCAGTCTGAAAGGTTCTTGGATGACTCAGAGGAGACACTAGTGTTCATCTGTCCGTGGTATTGTTTGATTGGGGGCAGTGCTAGTTAGTGTGTGGGCTTGGACTCGATTCCAATTTTCATTTTATAACTCATATTTAAATGTGCTGTGAAATAAGCATCACATCAGATGTGTCGATCTGTGACGTTAACAAGAACCACTGGATTGGAATACATCATATTCTACTGGGTGGATCATTATGGGCATTTTCAAGCATCAGTTGCTAAAATGTACACATGTAGCTGTTTTTAGGGCAGAGGTGATCAAGACAACTATGTCAAGGCAGAAGATCAGACCCGAGCGCAAGAAAGTCATTAAGACATATCATGTGAACATAGACGCAGTTTAGCCTTACAGATTTAAGCTTTAATTTGATGAAATTTAAGACGGTCACATCCCAGTGAATGCACAGAAACGATTTCTACTTATTAAATGATTAAATGGTGCTTGTCAGTGGAAATTATAATATATAAATTAAATGCACAAGAGTTTCAAGTGAAAGTTGGATATCTGCAACTTTGCAGAAAATAGAGTGAATATTATTTACTGTAAACACCTCATTAAAAAAAAAAACATGAGAGTACAGAAACTACAGGATACAACACACTGACCTATTTGATCACATGCACAACTATCTTTATACTCAGACAAAAAGAACCACTTAACTTGTAAGAATAAGCTTAAAAGTTACTGGTTAAGTATGTGAAGATACAGAAGGCACTCCATAAATATAGGAGCTCACCAGACGAAAAGAATAAAGCAGTGAGTAATGTGATGCTTTGAGTGTGCTTGGGTCTTCGAATATTATACACAATTAGAAGTGCAGGTCAGTGAGGAGCAACCAGGCCCAGTGTGAGACTGTCCTAAGACATGCAGTCCCTCAGTTGTAGCTGTAAAGTGTTATGTTGGGAAAAGCCATGTGCAGCAGCAATTCGCATGATAATGAGTTTTAAGAATAATCAGATCAGTCATAAGATCAGGGCCACAGTGTCTGAGTGTACTGTGGTCTGTAAAGTCAGTGAACAACTTTACTGGCTGTCCTAAATCAGGTGCTCACACAGGGCTGTGAAAATATACACTAAGTAACTAACAGCATGAAGAGTAAGAAAAACAGTTACTAAAGAAATGTGTGACTCTAGTTGATAAGAGAAAAGATAGAATATAACGCATTTAAAAACATCACTCACCAAGGCACCGTGGAGCGGGATGGTCCCAACCATTTTCCTCACACAGTAGATAGTCAGCCCCTTCTATCCTGAAACCTTTATCACACTTAAAATTGATAAAGCTTTTATATCCATAGGGCGGTCTTCCTTCAGCTCTATAGCCATTCTCAAGTCTCAAGTCCTCACAGGACACCTCTAGACAAAGAAAAAAAGAACAGTTATTATATAAAGGAATTAAGAATTTTTCAGTTTTACTTTTAAAATGCTTATAACTGTGAGGAAGGCAATTACTAGAAACTGGCTCAAACCTGATCCTCCTAAATTAATGCAATGGTTGAACATTATTCAAGAAATATTTGAATTGTAAAAGTTAACCTATATATTAGA
Source organism: Rhabdalestes septentrionalis (assembly GCA_037832545.1). Taxonomy (NCBI): domain Eukaryota; kingdom Metazoa; phylum Chordata; class Actinopteri; order Characiformes; family Alestidae; genus Rhabdalestes; species Rhabdalestes septentrionalis. The sequence goes on from JBBMFX010066661.1 coordinate 6,994, forward strand.
TTAAAAGGCCCAATCTTTGGGGGAAAAAAATGGGAAAAATGGTTAAAATGTATACATTCAAAAGACACTGACAAACATGGACTGGCAAACGAATTTGAAATAAATTACTAATTGTTTGCCTAAGTGGAATATAAGTTACCACTGCCCCATTTTTTTTTTTTTTTGTATTTTTTTTTCTCTTTTTCTTTGTCTTTCCATGTATTTGTTTTTAATTCGTGTGTTCAAAAATGAATAAAAATTAAGTATTAAAAAAATGCTAATAACCAAAAAATGTAAATGTAAAAATACATGAATCAAAACATTAAAGGGTTCAGAACTCCTGGATTCCTGCATTTTGGTAATTGCCTGTTCACACAAACCTGCTTCCAAATCATCAGTTAATTCTCAGACTCTGTTGGTGTGTTAGAGCAGGGAAAATACCAAATTCGGTCAAACTACTTCTTAGATCATTACCTCTGATTTAGAGATGCATTTTTCCATTTCTAATCATTACTGAACTAAAATATGCTTCGTGTATATTTTCCAGTGCCACTTACTTTTACATCGAGGCGGAGAAAGCAGAGACCATCCATTTTCAGTGCAGGATACTGTTTCACTTCCAAAACGAGTATAGCCCGACTTACAAGTATATGAGACTGCTTGTTGATATTCATATTCTTCCTCTAACGGTTCATCAGGACTTCCATTCTCTATTTCAGGAGGGCTTGGACACTTGACCACTGAAGAGGAACAAAAATATTAAATAAAATGTTAAATAAAATGATGTTTCAAACACTTCAAACACTGTAAAACATGTTTATTTAAAATGTTTAAAATCACACACCTTCACAGGTGGGGTCTCTCCCATCCCAACCACTCTCTCGACAAAGTCTAGTCATTTTTCCAACAACCCGATAGCTGCGAAAAGACAACAATTATATTAGTTTAGAGATAAAGACAATTAATTTTTTGCCATTCAAAAAATGAACTGAGAATTTCACTGACCCTGTGTTACACTGTGCTGTGGCTGTCGCACCATATGAAACTCCGTCATCTCCTTCTGGGGAATATGAATACTTACCATTGAGAACGTCTTGAAGAGATCCACAACGTCTTTCTAAAACAAAGAAAACATTACACCATCAGATCATATTTATTCCACAACCACAGATATGAAATGCACACATTTATCTAGAAGTCTATGTGCCTTTCATTACATATTGTCACACAAAATAACACAATACTCGTGTAATGAGGGTAGTGCAGTAGGAGATTTACTTTGGCATTGAAGTTCCAGATCTGTCCATGTGTTTCCTTTGCAGGTAATTATTTTAGAAGCTGTAGAAATTACAGGCTGATAACCAGTTGAACATTTGAAAGTTGCAGTGGATCCATCTGGGTAAGCTGACTTTTCTGATTCAAGAGTCAGAATTCTGTTTTCTCCAACATAAGGTTTTGCACACTGAGCTAAAAGACAATAAACCAAAACAGCAGTGAATGCAGTATTGAAACAAAGTGGGAGAATCTTTGAATGGGTCATGGTAGTAGTACAGTCTAAACCTTGTAGAATGTGGTCCCCAACCTATATTTCCTCAGGAATTGGTTTAATATCAGAAACTATTTTCTCTAAGGATATCAGGGTTTTTTTCTTGCCGGTCCGTGGACCGGTACCACATTACCCACGGCCTGGTTGGGGATCCTTGCTCTAGAGGACCTCACTGACATGTTAATTTAGGAGTTTATTAAGGACATAGTCTGGAAAAAACTAAAATGAACATGCTGTCCATGACGTGATCTAATGTACTGTGTTTGTGGTGTAAACATCTTGGAGTCTTGTCCTTGAAAAGGGACACTTTAATACAATGCAACCTCCCCCTCTAGTTCTGTTACTAATAACTAACTAGGCTAATCTCTAATTATACTTTTGTCAAAACAGTGTATGATTTAAAAACTCACCTTTTACACGTACAGCCTTCATGAGACACAAGAGGAAGATGACCACACTGCAGCAGTTTGCCTTCAACGTCATTTTCAAGCTTTATCTACTTTCCTCTTAAGTCCAGGTTTGTGGCACCAGTGTCAGTCTAGGTGGGTTAAACAGCAGGGAGTTGGAGTGGTATAATATATGGCCAAAAGTATTGGGACGCCTAATATTTACACACAATTGACTTACATTTCATTCAAATATATAGATTTTAATGTGGAGTTGGTCCCCCTTTACAGATATAACAGCTTCCATGGTTCTTGGAAGTCTTTCCACAAGATTTGACGTTTCTATGGAAATTCCAATGAATTGCTCTTATCCTGCCGAGCATTTATCAGTTCAGGCACAGACGTTGGACGAGAAGCCCTGGCGCGCAATCTCCGACCCATTTCATCCCAAAGGTGTGGGATAGGGTTGAGGTCAGGGCTCTGTGCGGGCCAGTCAAGTTCTTCCATACCCAGCCAAACTCACTGAACCATGTCTTTATGAATCTACCTTTTCACTGGGAAACAGTCGCACTGGAATTGAAAAGGGTCATCCCCAAACTGTATCCACAAAGCTGGAAACACGGTGTTACCCATCATTGGAAGTAAAGGGTCTAGCCCAAACCCAGAAAAACAGGGGTGTCCCAACACTTTTGTCCATATAGTGTTTCACTAAGTCTGGCTTGCCAAGTCTGTCTATAGCTCCAGAGCGACGCTACTGAGAGAAATACCTAGCTTATTCAGACAGGTTATTGTTGTGGAATCGACTCTAATGTTTGTGATATTAAAACTTTGGGCTGCCTGACAGAGTGAAAGGTTAAATGGTCACATAGGAAGCAGCTACACCCGGTAAAAACACTGTCTTAAAGAGCTAGCGTTAGCCTAGCAGGCACCATACGGGCTAAAGTGTTTCGATTACCAACCGTGACAGTACAAGATGTACACATACAAGCAATATAATCACCTTCTGTTCTTATTTGACTAACTGTTTACGTGTAATGGTCAGATATATAGAGTAAAGTTTAAGAGTTTCGAGAGCGTTACAAGCTAACGAGTCGAGTTTGCTAAATATGATATTCTTGGAGCCTCTTCGTTCACATAAATTGAAGCTAAAAAGAAATACATTTATAAATACTCCCAAAGTTGGCACGCAGCTCTTACCTTCCTAAGCGTGTGTTATGGCAGAGGTTCTGTGGGAAGTGTTCGGTGGGCGAACCCGTGAGACAATCAGGAAATGTTGTCACAGCAGTGGGAGGAAACGGACCAGCTTGAGTCAGATCAGTGTGAACACCAATAAAAGTAATATTGCTCTTGCTCTCTCTCTCTCTTGCTCTCTGGACATATATATGTATTTAAATATATATGCCCCTGAGAACCGGTGGGATTTTCTATTTATTTTGGGCGCCCCCAAAACACACTAAAATTTTTTTACTTGATTTTACAGAATGCCCACTGTAGAGGACAACAGGACGTGTGAAACTAGAACTGAAATTAGAAAATGAATAATGTGATATTAACCCAAGAACATATTCAATTTGATCAAAACTATAAAATTCTGTATTACTCCTCTGTTTCTTGTTGCTTGTAAGGACAACGAAACATGTATTTCAGTTAAACAGTAAATAATAATTTGGGTATTTTAGGTGAGATAGTCCTGGAAGCATGAGTCCTGGGGCATTGAGAATGAGACAGCTGTAGGGGGGGGGGGTCAGACTGAAATAGGGGGCGTCAGTTTTATTAATTA
>JBBMFX010066672.1:0-10683 GCA_037832545.1 Rhabdalestes septentrionalis
CTTGCTCAGGGTCCCAGTGGTGGTGCTGGAGGTGGGATTCGAACCCAAGTTCTCATGGTGCTCATGGTCCAGAGGCAAGTATCCTACCCATTGAGCACTTCAAGTGTTCAAGTGTACAAAAATCTGCATAGCTCAGTTAAATGACATTATAATGATTAGTTTCTAATAGTTATATTGACCTGTAAAAGCTGAATTTGAAATTAGCAGTGGGAAAATGATATAAGAATAGAAATTTAACACATTAACTTTTATTTATGTTACTGCTAGTGTGCTTTGATTGAAATGCATGGATGTTTGATGCAGATATATACTGTTATTGTTTCTTTGGCCAGACATGTTCAGGTGCAGGTTTCAGACATTCAAGCCACACATAAGGAACCTCTCACACACTCCAACTCTCCAGAAACAGTGACAGAAACCACACGCACACCTGCGAGCACGAAAGAGGGTTAAGAATCTGACTGGTTATGTTTATCTTTTTGTCTGATACAAATCCAACTCACAGCGTGAAAATCTGTCACAGGGTGGTGTTACACCTGTTGTCTTAAGAAACGACAGGCTGGTAACACCAGTTCCGATCCTCTTGCCACTCACAGACAATTACGTTACCATTGATGTCTACAAATGGCCACACCCACTCCTCATAAAGACATAAGGAGTTACATGCTGAGACCAGTTTATCCAGATTAAATGTCTAAGCTTTACTGCTTTACTTAGTAGAGTTTAATCAGATAACTAGTCAAATTATTCAGGCTTACGTTCTTTTGGCATCGGTTCTATGAAGTTGAGCAGCAGAACCAAACATTCTGCATCACCCATAGAAAACAATGTTTAAAATAAACTGTTTAACGAAAAAGTTCTTAATGAGAATGGTCCAAATAATTTATTTCCAAGCAACAACGACTACAACACATGGCCTTTGACAAAGACAGGGATTGATGCAATATCTTAAATTGCTAAAATAAATAAACAAGCCAATGATTTCGGCATCCTCTACTTGACTCAGAGCCACCAAACTTGGAGCACTTTATCAATGGAGCTAAAAGAGCAGAGACGCCAAAATCACACGTGTGGAAGCTCTTGATTCTAGAGATGTTTTTTCTCAAAAGGTGATTACAGTCTACTGCACGTCTGCTCAGACGCTGTAACTTTTGACCACAGATGAGCATACTCAAATATTTGAGGAAAGCTGAGTGTACCCAAATACTTGGTGTAAAATTTACTCTTAGCAGTTAATGAGGAGTGGAAAATACTGCTGCTGCTACAATTCTAGTGAGCATAAATGAAATAATTCTCATTTGTTAATGCTGCAAGTTTAATGCCTAAATGGCTCTGTATTTGCACAAGAGGGAACAACTGCATCTTCTATAGCAACATAAGGCGCATGAGCTGACTGTTCATACATTGTCGCCCTCTACTGGATACATAAAAAAATGCTCTACAATACAAAACTACTACAATAATGCAGTATAAGTGAATGTGTGCCTTTGACTTTCAGTGTTACTGTGCTCTTTTCTGTGCTTTTGCATTTGGGCAGAATTTGGAGTGGCTGGATGTGTCCCGAAACAGTCTAAAATCTGCTAGCCTGGGTTCTCAGACTCAGCTGCCCAGGCTGGCGACCCTCGTCCTCTCGGGCAACAGCATCACAACTCTGAAGAAGGATGACTTCTCCTTCCTCAGCAATTCCTCACTGTTTCGGGTCCTGGGGCTTTCGTCTCTTCCTCTAAAGACGGTAAGATCACAGATGTGTCTCTTCACTATTTCGGTTTCACTGATGTGATAGTTATATGTATGAGGAACAGAGTTGTAACACGTGCGTTTCTGGGAGACTTATATAAAAGCTGTTCTCTGTCACATATGTTTCAAATTTTCATACCACAAAAAAATGATTTTGTATACAGTTTCATGTTGTATGAGAACATTTTAAAACATGCCGTTCATTATACGTTTACATGTACGGCATTTAGCTGATGCACTTATCCAGAGCGACGTTCATCGGTGCTCAGGTAGTGCGTATCTGTATCTTAGGCCTGTATAACTAAACAGAAGTGAACATCCACAATTCAACCGAGATACTGCACGCTTGGTACACCTAAACAACACCTATCAAATGATACATAAACAAAACACTTCAAAGAATGTCCTAAAGTAAGTTAGGAAGTTAGGAAGGTTTTTTTCCAAAATATAACAGGACAGTCAACGAGTAAACGTGTCTAGCAGTCAGATGTTTCTCCAGCAGCACAATAGCTTGCAAGATGTCCAAAAGAACTCAGTTGCAAATTCACTATTTCAAAACTCTTTACATCCCCTCTGCAGAAACAGTCTATTTTGCCCTTACAGTTTATTATGTGCCCAAAATGCTGTACAGCAACCAAGAGCTGCAACTATATCTCCAAATAAACGTGTTCTGTCCAATCAACATTAATGAATATACAGCACAGACACTTTACTCATTTTTACACTTAGGCCAGTTGGGGCCAACCAAGACACATTTGGAGTCCAAATTCAGATTTTTTAAATTTAGAAACGAAACCACGGAGCCAATGTTGCTAAACAACCCTGGACCTCAATAGTCACACTAATAGCCATGAATATACATTACCAGACCATCTCTCAACCCACCAAACTGCATCCGGGTCTTTATTAAGATGAAATGCCTGCCTGCAACAGAGTAATTTACTGTAGCTCAATGTCATAAACCACATCCACATGTTAGACATTGTTTAATGAATGCATACTGTATCCATAAATACCTCGACTTGCCTGGGAACGCCGTGGGATCCGGGCAAATGTCAGAAAATGTGATGAGATTCTGTATTTAAACAATAGAAGCAGCAGCAACAATAATAATACATGATAAAGCTTGATTCTAACAGAGAGTGTACATGAGCCAATCAAGACACAGCAATCTGAAATTACAGAGGACTTGACATGATTGAGGATTATTCAGTGTTAAGTTCACTTGGTTACCATCCAGAGTGACAAACATCAGGGCTCCAGTTGTCCACATCTGTTCTTTATACCTTTAAATCAACACCTGCTATTCAACCAAGTTACTTGGAGTTACACGCTGTGACAGATCTTTGGAAGAAGCTATGAAGAGAGGATGGAGAATAGTGAGCAGTCCAGCTCACTGAGCTCTGAAGATCTAACAGCACAAGTAGGTTTGTTGGTATGAAGATTATGGACTTTTCCATGGTTTGACACTGAGTGTTCCTGCTAGTAAAAATAAACAAATATAAAAGTAAAAAAAAGTTACTATTGTAGTTACTGGTTAGTTTAAAAGAGAAGAAAGTAACCCAAACTAAGACTGTATATAATGCAGGTCAAAGCTGCACTGGATGGTGTTGTGTGTGTTTCATTGGTCACCAACTGTCTAAAATAATTGCCTGAGGTTTTTAATCCTTTTTGTTCTCGATTTTTTTCCTTCTCTTTTGAGGCCATCATGTTGGAGATGAAAGGTTTTGTTCCTACAGCAACAGTATTTGTGTTAAACAGTATGATAAACAGGTTTTCTGGGACAACAGTGTAAAGTCAATAAACCTGATGGGAGTTGAGTTGGGAGGTAGTCCCACTATTAATGATGAATATTTATTTGACTTTCTATGTATAGTTGTGTGTGTGTGTGTGTGTGTGTGTGTGTGTGTGTGTGTGTGTGTGTGTGTGTGTGTGTGTGTGTATGAGTATTAAATGAAACAATGTAAGATAAATATTATTCATTGCCAACCGTATTAAATTGGTCTAAAAAATTGGCACATCCTTACTATTAATTAGCATCTGATTTAACTTTGGCCTGATTTAACTTAGTTCAGTGTAGTTTTTTTTTTTAAAACCTCGTTTATTTTGTAATCGTGTGCAGACATTTCATATACACTATCAAATCACCTGATATTTGACTCATTTTAAGTTCTTAACATATTAAACCCTATGTTGTATTTTTAAACCCTGAGTCACTATTGCTCACAATAATTATGCTGTTCTTCATTTCTCAACATTGTCTAAAGAGGAACATGGACTGCTGAAAAGGAACTGGAAGCTCTTACTTATTACATTAAAAGGACTTTGACCTAAAGTCACAATTTTTATTGACATAATCCAAAACACCGATAGGCTTGTTACACTTTCTTCTCCAGTAATAACAGCAGATTTAAGGCATAATTTAAATTGATTGGTGCAATAAAATGAGTCATACATGTAAATCCCATCCTGTGTTTCTTCATCTGGGAAGAGAATGGCTGCTCTATTTTTACCAATACTCCAGACTGAGGAGAAATTCAACCTACATTGTAATCTAATTGGTTATAAAATAATATTTTATTGGTTTTCACTCTGCCTGCTCTGGGTTAACACAACAAATTCATACATTTTTTATCGACTCACCATCACCACCCAGGTGGCAACACTTCCCAAACCTTTCAGCGATGGTGGATCTTCAGATCTGGTGGTTGGACTGTGGAACAGAGACACACTCAGAAAAATGATTCATGCCATAGTTTATTTTTAGGTATTTGTGTATAGTTGGTTTTATTTAAATGATTAAATTATTAGAATGTATTTAGTCAAATTTCTTAAAATCAGCATAAATTTGTTAATTGTGAAAACAATAAAATGTAATCAGTTAAAACATATGAGCTATAGATCAAGCGAGATTCGTTAAGTTGTAATGTATGAGAATGTTTACATCAGGTTTATTGAAAGATTTATGATAGATAAATCTGCCATTCTTTATTCAAATCACATCGAGTTTATTGGTATTATGAAATAAATCTCATTCTTATTTGTTTCATTTACATGTGACTGACAAATATTCAGCACATAAAGTTTATTGGCCTGTTTATGTTAAATCTGAGAAATTCATATGGAGGGAAATTTTATATGCAATTGAAACACAGAAATCCTTGGGAATGGGACAAGTATTTCTGTGTGTGCAGAAAAGCACACGAGGTGGAACATGGGCATCAGTCCTCTGAAGCTCTTGGTGGCACCTGGGAGTGGGCCTCTACTGAGCTGGGGCAATAAATAATTCATGAGGAAATAGATTCAGTTTATTCAATGCGATTTTTATTCAGTTGTTATATGCATCCTATAATCCTTTATTTTCTGTAAATAAGATTTAGATTGCTTATATTGTTGTGTTCTTAGGTTGTTGTTCTGTTTTTTTATGGTTGGGCTTGTGAGACCGGAACCAAATTCCTTGTATATGTTCCTTGCGCATATACCTGGCCTATGAACATGATTCTGACTCTGATTCAAGATACTTTTTACTGACAAATACAGATATACAAGTACAAGGAACTGTCTGTGAGACTTCAATAGAGTTGGAATACACTGAACAGAAAATATAGGATAAAACTAAGTGGTAAAAAAATGTAGAAATAATAAATATACAAACATGCGTCACATTTAGAAGTGTAAACAATGTCCGAAATGTAAAAATGAAATGGCAGATAAGAAATAATACAGACACATATTCAAAGCCTCTAAAGATATGAGTAGAATTTCAGGACAGTGTGAACAGTCAGCTACAGATGTACCGTTAGACCCGGAGCGCATTGGAAAGTTTCTCCGGTTCTGGGTGGAGGTACAGAGGTACAGATTTCAGTTTGTGCTACAATGCATGGTTAAAAGTAGTGATGACAAACACCTGTAACTGTAATGAATAGGTAAAAATATTCAATTTATTCTTAGTAAAGTGGTAATTCCTGGTTTACCTTGGTTTGTATGCCTTTATGTGTAGTAAGGTCTGACCATCTAATATTTCTTTTACCATCCAAGTTGGAGAAGGGCGTCTTCAAGCCCGTTGCTGGACTTCGAGACCTGGTGTTGGACGGCAGCAAACTTAACAATCAGATCCTCACCAGACTGTGTGATGAACTGTCAGAAACTGCCGTAAGGAACATCTCCCTCCAGAACACTCAGCAAGAGACACTCACAAACAACACCTTCAAAGGTCTGCTTAAGACTAACCTCACCACGCTGGACCTCTCCAACAATAAACTCTCTGTAATCAACCCTGGAACCTATCAGTGGCTTTCCAAGCTGGAATCCCTCTATTTAGAGAACAACAATATAAAGCATCTGAAAAAAAGTACCTTCCTGGGACTGGAAAGTCTAAAACGACTTAACTTACAAAAGGCTCTCGTGAAAACCAAGAAATCGGCCTTCCCTGTGATTGACGATTTTTCGTTTCAGTCACTGGTCAAGCTAGAGTATTTGCTCATGAGGGGAACGTCCTTCAGGGAGATCACTGAGAATTTGTTTTCTGGACTTCCATGTTTGATACATTTGGATCTGAGTTGGAGCACGACAGAGTTGAGGACAATCAGCAATACCACCTTCGTATCCTTGAAAGGTTCTCCATTAAAGATGTTAAACCTTACGAGAATGGACATCACAAAGCTTGACCCTGGAGCTTTCGCAAGCCTTGGAAACCTCACAACACTCATCCTCAGGTACAACTTCATCTCCCAGGACCTAACCGGGGAGGAGTTTCAGGGCCTCAACAGTGTGGAGGAAATGTATTTGTCTCTCAACCAGCAAAAAATCAAACTAACAGCCACGTCCTTCATCCATGTGCCAACACTGAGAGTCCTAATGCTGAGTCGGGCCCTGACCGGCACTCTGGACTTGCGGCCATCTCCCTTCCGACCACTGACCAACCTCACGGTGTTGGACCTCAGCAATAACAACATTGCTAACATCAACAGTGACCTACTGGAAGGTCTTCAGAATCTCCGGGTGCTAAAAATGCAGCACAACAACCTTGCTAGGATATGGAAGGATGCGAACCCTGGAGGACCAATGCTGTTCCTCAGGGATACGCGGGACCTCTCTGTTCTGGAGCTGGATTATAATGGCTTTGATGAGATTCCACTGACAGCCCTTCATGGCCTTTTTCAACTGAAGACACTCAGCCTTAGCGGAAATCTCCTGAACTTCCTGCAGAGCTCCATATTCGATGACTTGCGATCCTTGCGCTACCTGTGGATGCAGAAGAACCTTCTAACGTCGGTTCCGTTTGAGACATTCGGCGTGCCGCTGTCCAACCTGACTGAGCTTCGCATGGAGCATAACCCCTTTGACTGCACCTGTGACAGCATTCAGTGGTTCACAGACTGGCTCAACAGAACCAACACCAGCATTCCAGGGCGTCCGTACGGCTACATCTGCAATACGCCAACAGCATACTTCAACCACTCCATCTCAGACTTTCAGACAAGCTCCTGTAAGAACCTGCTTCTCTTCCAAGCCCTATATGTGCTTAGCACCACTCTAGTACTTGGTCTGATGGTCATCGCCTTCCTGGTGCATTTTCAGGGGTGGAGGATTCAATTCTACTGGAATATTCTTATCAATCGCACCCTGGGTGTGAAAGGTTCTAGATATAAAAGCTTGGCCGAAGACAGATATGAGCACGACGCCTATGTTATCCATGCCCCTGATGACCAACCCTGGGTGGATCGAAGCTTGCGTCAATTAGACGATCATTTTAAGTTCTTTTTGGTACATCGGGATGCGGTGGCAGGGCATTCCGCGCTGGAGAGCATCGCAGAGAACCTAAGAAAATCCAGGAAAATCATCTTTGTTGTCACCGAAGCACTTCTGAGGGATCCCTGGTGCAGACAGTAAGTCTAAGAATACCGCAAAACAGCACATGACATTTTCAAGAAAAGTGAAAGAGGGAACTGAAAGATACCAGATCAAATTTGACCACAAGCCAGTAGGGCCCATGCTCTACTTCCTCTATACATGTTCCTTTATCTCCTAAATTTGACAGAAATTATTTTCTTGTTATAATGCAATCGTTCTGCTTTGATGGCCTGTGGGCTAAAAATACTGAATTTCACTGAAATTAGCTCGTCTTGTCTTCACTCTCTTGTTGATTTTGTAGGTTTACAGCTCACCATGCGCTGCACCAGGTCATGGAAGACAGTCGAGACTCACTGATTCTGATTTTCCTTCAAGACGTCAACGATTACCATCTGAGCCGCTCGCTCCTGATACGTCGAGGCATGCTGAAATCACGTTGCATCATCCACTGGCCCCTGCAAAAAGAACGCATTCCTGCTTTCCACCAGAAACTACAGCTCGCATTAAACTCCAGCAACAGGGTCAGTTAAGGCCTGCTAGGCAATTTACATTTGCAGTTTCCACAACAAAATAGTCCTTGTATTGTTTTTTAGCTGCTGAAATGGTGGTATCAGCAGCAGGTGTTGGAGGATGTTAGCTGCTAGCAAAAGGCTCAGCAACTGCACATCCACTGTCCTCCAACCAGGGGCTCTAGGGCTCTACATTTACAGTTACCAGACTAGCACTGACGCAACCAAGTAATGGGTTGATTTACTAACCAAGCAATTTACAGTGGGCTGGCAGCAGGAATAGCAAAAGTGCTAAAATGTATGAACAGGGAATATGCTAACAGCACTCTACAAGGCCTGTTATGCAACTTTACAGTTGCAGTTTTGACGATATAGTGGCCCTTTTTTGTATTGTTTTTAAGCTGCTGAAGCGGTGGTGTCATGATCAACATCAATAGCATGTGTTGATGTTAGCTACTAGCAAATGTCTCAGCAACTGCACTTGCAATGTCCTCCTATCCACAATTAGTGCTAAACCAAATTCTTTAGCAACCAAGCAATTTACACTGGGCTAGCAGCAGGATTAGCAAAATGCTAACAATTATAAACAGGGTATATGCTAACAGTGTTCTGCAGGTTTTAAGGGTAAATGTGTATCTGCTGAAAGCTTTTGAACTTAATTTTTCTTTAGTTGCATTCAAAGCAGTTTGTTCTATTACACAGAAATATTGTTATGGTGCTTATTTTTTAAACTACCTTTTGGTTAGAGGATGATAAGGGGTTGAGCAATTTTGCCTAATATCTACAGCTATATCTGTGTCTTATTATTCTGCTTAGATTTGTTGATACATTTAGAGTTTGTGAAAATTGGTTTATGGTGTTTAATGGAAGAGGATTCCTGCCTGGCATTACAGATATATAATTATGTAGAATATTATATTTACAAGAGTTTTTTTTGGTTGCTTTTTTGCCTGTCTTATTGGCTATAGCACTGTCATGCACCTCGGTAAGCTAGGTCAGGTATAGTTTTTATTAGCATGATGCTAATAAGTTAATATTTCCATTAAAAGATAAGCTTGAAGAAAGACTAATAAGAATTTTTATAATCTGCAAAAGGTCATTGAACATATTGTGAACATCAGAAAACAAAAAATATATACTCAAACCTCCAAGTTGTGGCCTGTGAGGAACTCAAAGCATGTTTTATTTTGCTGTATCAACGAGTACTTAAGTTTAAAGAAATATGTTCTATGTAGATTATGTTTAATTATTATCCAAGTTTTACTCAGAAAATGAACAAAAGCATACTTCACACTTTTGGATGGGACTAATGGGATGAAGTTGTTCCTCCTTTTGGGTTGATTGCAAATTTCATGCAAAGTTCCAGGGTCCAGCACCATCTGCTCTTGTTGAACAAACCCGTATTGAAAACAGACCCAGAGAAATCACATAAAGTTCCATTCATAAGGACTATTGTCCATCACGGAAACTGTTTAGCCCCGCCACCTTTTTGTAGCAAAATATGCAATATCAGCAAGCAAATGTTTTCTTAATCACGTACTCGTGTAAACATTAGAATCTCTATGCAGATGATTTGTCTTCTTTTGTTTACCACAATGGAACAGTTCTCCATTTTGTTGGAATGAGTTCACAAATATGTTTGGCCAGTTGATTTTTCTGTTTGTGAGGTTATTTTGCACTATAACAACTTGAACATTCTGTCTTTGCACAGATTTTTATCCCTGCAATGATGCAACAAAGCATGTGTAATTAATCTGGAAAGTGTGCTGATATTCTAAAACATGCATTTTATTAAAGAAATTATCACAATGTGATATTGTTCAGTTAATAAAGTAACGTACAGAACCAGTAGATGTTTACTGTTATGCATTCACTGTAAAATACTGTTTTTGTTCCCCCTAAGTTTAATAACAAGCCATCTCAACAACTGCTACCTGCCACTTGTATGGTTCAAACTCTATAATACAGTGTCATCTAGTGGCCAGTTTTGTTTGTTAAAATGATCCCATGCACTTTTTCACAGAGGCCTTCAAATAATAATTCCACCTGGTTTGAATGGATTCAGATTCTAACATGTTAAATAAAATGTAAATCATATTTATTAAATATTTAGAGAAATATGTAATGTTTACTTTGATTATATTAATACACATGTTCAAAGAGTCTATAACAGTTAACACAGATAGTGTTTATTCAGCACTGTACCAGTTATCACACTTTGTGATTATTCAACACTGTAACAGTTAGGGCTGTAACCGAATACTCGAATATTCGAGTATTCGCTCGGTATGATGGCATTCGAGTTTTCATTTTGAGATTCGAGTATTCGAAAGAAAAATAATTTTTTTAACATGTGACATCAATCCCTGCGAAACCAAGCGCGACTCCCACTAAAAACTCAATATGACCTTTCCAACCAGCCCGAGCACGGAGTTCTCCTCCACCCAGAACCGGAGAAACTTTCCAATGCGCTCCGGGTCTAACGGTGCAGTTCTCTCCGAAGCTCAGCCGCGGAAAAAACAGCTTTGATGGGAGGCATACAATGTTCAATGCTCACTAGGGGTGTATCAAAAAGAAGACCATG
>JBBMFX010066682.1:0-10683 GCA_037832545.1 Rhabdalestes septentrionalis
ACACATATGTATACACACACACACACACACACCTGCCACTGTGTTTAAGGTCACTTGCGGGACCCCTGGGGTCAGGTCAGGGGTCAGGAGTGTGTTACTAGTGTGTAGAGCTCAGGGTGTGTAACAGATCCGGTTCCAGCTTCACGGCTGAGTCCCTCGACCTCACAGGTAAAACCTGATCCCAGATCAGAGGCTTTCAGATTTTACACAAGGCCTTTAGGACTTTCTGGGATTCAAATGCACGACTGCAAATTTCCAGGCTGATTTTAAACTCATTTAAACTTTTTTTTCTAGAGTAGATTATCTGTTGGGCCCAGGGTCAAAAAGACAGGAAATAAAAAGATAGGGTTTTAAATGTTGAATGTTTTAATAGTCTTCCAGTTTTACAAGTTAAATGTAAATAAGTATGTTCTCTCATTGTGTCCTCATATTATTGTATAAGTGTATTTTATCACACTCACTTGTTACATGGAAAATAAAATACAGTGCAAGTATAGTACAAACCTGTTCTCTCTGTGACAATGAAGGACATGAGCCTTTTAAAAACACCTCGGCATAATATTTGAAAAAGATCTGCCAAAATAATTAGATTTATGTTTAATTTAATGAAGACCTTGATTCATCAGAACACCCAGCAACTCACCTGGAGCTGTGATTGGTCACCACATCATAAACACAGCGATCGGTTGGAGGCTCATTTACATATTGCAGCCAGGAGAGTGATATTGCAATAACGATTAATATACAATATTAATTTACCACTAGCAGTGAAATAAGGAACAGCACTAATCATTTTTACTTATAGACTTGACAGATTTGTGGGCGGGGCTACGTTGGAGTAAGCTGATTGTAATTTTTTCTTCACTGATCCCAGTCAGGGCCTTAGTCCCGACCACATCCTGCCATTAGATCCCCATATCTCCTGCTTATTGGCTCCTTATTGGTGGGCCTTTACCTGTAAAGAGATGTTAAGCATTATTAGCTTTATTTCATCAAACAGTGAATTCCCTCTTCTTAATAACATCATGTGAGCTAGCTAGCTACATCAAATTCTCAAATAATTTACAGTCGACTTTACTTTCCTTTTCTCTTCAACCTCTTTTTTGAGTCCTTTTGGATGAATTTTGCTCAAATGATTTGATGTTATCCACCAAGCCACAGTTCTAGCATTTAGCAAATGCTAATGCTAATCTGGAGATTACTGAGTCTGATTCGTTTCTCTAAACCAATTTAAGACAGAAGTTCTCCTGCTGTCCTTATCAACTCTTAGTTTCTTAACATCTACACTGTTTTCACACTCACTGAGACCTGAATATCTGATGATGCAGTGGGAGAAAATGTTCAGTAGTGTCTGGACCATGTAGAGTATTCTGAATTTTCCTTTCCTCTGGCTGAGCCATTATTTTCATGACAAACATTTTTTGTTTCAGTTTTAATGTCTAGGAGAAATGGGCTGCACAGTTAAAAAGTTCATTTTAAAATGTCATCTACATTAAGTTAAGGCCACATATTTGTTCTACAAAAGGTCGACTTTGAAGGAGTTAACTTAATTTTAGCCCAAAATCATGTCTGTTATGAGAAGAGCTGAGTGACACTTTCTTTAAAAACCGTCCTCACTTTTGGGCTTATAGGGGAACACGCTTTTTACAACACTTCCTGACCTTATTTGTAATTTTTAAAACTGAGTTTCCAGGATTGAGTGTGCATGCAGTAATGCATTTTGGAGCTGGCAGAGTTTGATTAATGGTTCTCCTGATTTGCCACCTGCTGTTTTATAGGACTCCACTGCACGTAACTGATCTCCGGCGTTCTCATACTCCCCTAAATTTAACCCCTTTGTGATGTCCCTGTCCAGCCTGTGGATGTGGGATTGAGGACAAGCGGACTGTAGAGTTTTAACCATGAACTCAACAGGAGAGTCCCTGAGTACATGAATAAAAATACTCATTGTATGACTAAAAAAAATGACTCATGACTCAAAGTTCCTTCCACTGGTTAGAAAGTACCTCTCGATGACTTTATTTCTAAACCTGGTTTAGATCTACTGATAACCAGAACAATCACCAAGTTTTTCCCCACTGCTAGCTGACCTACACACCAGCCTCAAACCCAGTGGAAAGGATCATTCAAAATAAGTCTCTCTTAGTCCAGACATAACTGAGCTCTGTTCAAAATCAGTACGAGTTTCTGACCATTTTCTCCCATCTCTCCTGGGAAAGAGCTTCCTCTGATCTCTCTAATTTCCTTTCTCACACTGCTCTGATAATCAGATCTTCATATAAACCAGAAGATCCAGAAGAAAACTTGATTTCTTATAAATGAGCAAATTCAAGTCAGACATTTGTGATCCATAAGTCTGTTAAAGAGAAGAAAAAGTTGAGAACAGCAAAAGAACTTCTGTCTCAAGTAGAATTTTCTTATCTTTCCTAAAGGCAGTTTAGGAGAAATAAATCAGGCTCAATAATCTCCAAATAAAAAGATTATTCATTTTTGATGAGACAAAGAAATCACTGTTGGAAGCAGTGACTGTTTCTGGCTAAACTAACCTAAATGTTTAATGAATAAAAAGGCTCAGTTTAAGGTTAAAGTACCTCACATACCTGACAGCACAAACTATTAAATTGCTAAACGTGTCTCATGGCTAAAAGTAGCTCAGTTAGTTCAGACTCAGCTGACGGCGAAAACATTCATTTCATGGCTAACAGAAGCACATACTTCTCATTCTCAGTTAACGACTAAAAGACAAATTTCATAGCTAGAACATGCCTTGCACACTGAGTTTGTGTTGTAAAAATGACTAATGTCATGGCATACCTTAGAGTGTACAGGGTGTATTCATTACTTCAGAGTCAGTTCACTGCTAAGCAGGCTAATTTCACCGCTAACACCTAGCCCAAAACCTCACTCCATGGCTATAAAGGTAAAATAACACACACCAAACAGAAACAGCTGATAAGAAGATGAATTTCATAGCTAACCCACAACTCACAAACTCAGTTAACTTTTAAAAAAGATAATTTGGCAGGTGAAGCACACCTCACAGATACTTTGGGTAAAAAAAGTGGCTAATTTCAGAGCTAATACACAACATAGAGGTTAAGTTCATGATTAAAAAGTCCATATCAAGAAATTGTTTCAGATTCTCTGCAATCTTCACAGATTATTATTATGGTTATTATTTATTATTTTATTTTTTATTCCAGTTTACCTCATAATTCATGGCTAAAAATGCTAACCTTGAAGCTAACATACACCTCTTAGACGCAGCTAATTTCAGAGCTAAAACACAGAATTTTATAGAAGATTCATTTGATTTTGTTTGACATTTGGTAGTTTGATCCATAAGTCTGTTAATCACTTTTAGAAGCAGTGACTCTTTCTGGCTAAACTAACCTAAAAGTTTAATAAATAAAAAGGCTCAGTTTAAGGCTAAAAGTACCTCACATACCTGATAGCACAAACTATTAAATTGCTAAACGTGTCTCATGGCTAAAAGTATCTCAGTTAGTTCAGACTCAGCTGACGGCGAAAACATTCATTTCATGGCTAACAGAAGCACATACTTCTCATTCTCAGTTAACGACTAAAAGACAAATTTCATAGCTAGAACATGCCTTGCATAGTGAGTGTGTGTTGTAAAAATAACTAATGTCATGGCATACCTTATTATTTTATTTTTTATTGATGGCTAAAAATGCTGACCTTGAAGCTAACATACACCTCTTAGATGCAGCTAATTTCAGAGCTAAAACACAGAAAAATATATGAATTTCATAAAAGATTCATTTGATTTTGTTTAACATTTGGCAGCTTATGAAATTGTCACAGGTTAAATTATTGCTGAAATTTGAGCTTAATTGTGACTTATGACATATATATATATACATACATACATACATACATACACACACACACACACACAAATGCTTTTTCAGCTGTTATATTATATTATATTCACTTATATTTATATCCTGAGATCTGTCCACACTCTCAGGACAGGTTAAATCTCACCCTTACCCTATTTTACACCTCTGTATTTGCACTATTTTGTTGGTTTCATATGCCTCATGCCTGTTGCACTTGTGTGTACACTGTGGAAACTGAGCGTTGCCATTTCATCTCTGTATACTGGATAGGGTCGGGATGATAAAGTTCACTTTGACTTTGACTTTGCCTTTGATATATGCTTTCAGGCCATCACTTTGGGAATTTATTGGATATAAGTCATGATTGCACACAGCTGCACTGGTTAAATGTGTTTTGAAGTGTTTTATAACGTGTTTGATGTGACGTATGGCACTCAGGGCCCTGTTTGTGTGGATGTGAAGGTGTTTGGGTGACTCTCGTCCCACTTAGACTCAGAAAGCCGCAGAAACAGCTGCTTCTCGGACGGGCCAGCGGCGGCATGTTCAGTGGCTCTGTATCTGTCACACCTCTGCAGTTATGTGTGTATGGGTGGGTGGGGGGTTTTGTTCCCTCTTGCGTTTCTTTGTGGGGAATTTCTCTCGTGCAGGGCCAACTGGCCCGCTCCCCCGGCCGCCCGCTCTAATATGGGCTCCCAGCTGTCGCCCGCCGCAGCCGTGCCGCTAACACTCAGTCAATAGCGAATGTCTGAGGCTTTCGTATGCATGCCGTAACACGATTCTCTGTATTTTGCTATTAATGTTGGTGAATGATGTAAGCTCTAATAATAATAACAATAAAAGTCATTCCTCCCATTGCTGCCTGTGTGGGTGCGGGTGTGTGTGTTGCATTGACAGCGTGTGTGTGTGTGTGTTTTTTGGACTGATGCGTTCACTATCCATAAATATAAAGCTTCCATCATCGCTTGCATAAATGTTAGATTGTGTTTCAGATTCGTCTATTATCAATATAATCAATACTGCTGGTACAGCACAGTCTGGTTGCTCACTTTGCTCCCCAACGTGGTCTGGATCACGGTGGGGTGGGGTCACAACAGTGTGTCAGCAGGTAAACAGGCTTACTGACAGTGCACTGCTCACACAGACAAGCAGATAAATTAACAAATAGATCATTTAATAGATAATACATGAATTAATTTATAGATATTGCACAGTATGTGGTGTCTAGTTCACAATGTGTGGCACAATATTCAGCATTGGGAGACCAATATTCAGAAATATACAGATATATGTGTATGAATTAGAAAGAAAAAAAATATATATATATATATAAATGAATGATATTTATACATGAACGAGAGAGAGAGCGAGAGATATATACACACACACATTTATCTGTATGTATATGTATATATGTATACAAAAGTCTATATGTGTGTTTCTGTCTACCTATTTATATTTTTCTGTAGTAATCTTGACTCTGCAGTACTGTGTGTCCTCTGCTGGTGTGTGAATGTGGAGTTCGTGTCCTCGCTCTGTCTGAGAGAGTTTAGTCATTTGAGCTCTGAAGGGGGGGGGCACATGCGTAAACAGTCCACAAGCAGAACTGACCGATCTGTGAGACCAGGACAGTCTCCCACTCTTCTTCCCTCTCTCTCTCTTTCTTTCTTTCTCTCTCTCTCTCTCTCTCTCTGTCCCTCTCTCTTTATCTTCCTCTTTCTCTCTCTTTCTACTCCATTCTTTTTCTTCCTTTCCTTCTTTCTCTTTCTCTTTCTCTGATCTCTTTTTCTCTTTTTCCTCTTACTTTCTTTCTCTGGCCTGTCTTTCTCACTTTTTTCTTTTCTGTTCCATTTTTTCAACTCTGCCTCTCTTGCCACCTCCTGTCTCTCTCTCTCTTACTTGCTCTAGTCACTCAGTGCCCTATCTTCCTCCCCTTTACTCACATGGAGACTCTCCGTGCGGCTCTCACGCTCGGTGAGCTCGCTGCTCCGTTGAAGCAGAAACAGCAGGAGCCCACGTCCTCGGAGGAGGAGCCCGAGTCCAACTATGCTGACCTCCGGGAAACCACGACGGCCGTCTCTACTGGCTCTAGAGCGAACAACGCTAAAACTGTGAAAGTCACATTCACAGGGGAGGGGAACCAGCTGGCTGTGTTCAGATGGAAGGACACTGGAGAAGTACAAGACTCACCCTCTCCGGCCAAATCCGAGAGTTTGGTAGGCGAGGAGGAGGTGGAGGAGCTGAGCTACACGGAAATGCGCATGGGCAGTCACCGTCAGTCAAAGGATGATGCCACGACCGCAGACGCAGAATCGCACTATATCACGACCCATGAGATCCAGCTGACAGAGCTTGACCATGATGCCGACTGCGACTTTGGCCGTGGATCGCGCTGGGATTATGATGATGACAATCTTGTGTATTCATTTGTGGATTATGCATCATTTGAGAGTGTTAATGCAGAAGGAATAAGGGCCAAAACCGGCCAACGGATAGATGGACAGACCTCCCGGCCACCCAAACTGGCAGCAACAGTAGCACCGATCAGCACAGAAAGTGAGGCATGTGAATCAGACAAAGGAACAAGTTCAGATGAGAGTCCCTGCAAGACACAAGATGACAGGCTCTGTTCCACTGGACAGGTTCACATGGCAATTAAAGCTTGCCCTTCTGTCAGGATTCCAGAAGAAGTAGATAATCTTCACTACAGAACAGCAAGAAACTCTGATATTTTCATTAACTCTATTGGCAAAGACGAGGCAGTTCAGGAGCATGGTCGCTGTTTCATCCCAGCTCCGGGTCGCCAGCACCTAGCCAGCAAGTTGAGAGGCAAAGACATTAACGAGTACTCAAGTGGTGCATCAAGTTCAGTTAGTGAGCTCGATGATGCAGACAAGGAAGTTCGAAACCTAACAGCCAAGTCATTCCGTAGCCTGGCATGTCCCTACTTTGATGCCATCAACTTGAGGACGTCCAGTGAGTCTTCTGTGTCCGAGCATGGGCTGAACTTCAACAAATGGTCTGCCTTCGTTGATTGGAATTATGGCAGAATGGGTCGTGAATGTGGCACCCAAGAACCTATGAAGCATGCTGAAGGCAAAAATGGGAACGTGGTCACTGCCATTGCTCAGAATGGATCTTCAGAGTCAACAAGCAAAATCCAACTGAGGAGCAACTTTCGGTCTGAGAATGACAAGGCCAAGGCTGTTACCCTGACTGAGATGTCAAATGTAACTTGCAGCATGGAAGCAAGTTTAGCCAGAGAATGTACAAACAATGCTATGGAGTCATATGCCATGTCCAACATTGGCGTCACCAAGCCAGTCAGGCCAGGGCAAGGAGCAGAAAGCCAGTCATCTGAGAAGGAGGACGGTGCAGAGAACACCTACAAAAAAGCCATTTTTGCCTCGAGCCTCTTAAAAAATGTAATTTCCAAGAAAATGCAGTTTGAGCAAGTGTGTAAAATGGAGAGGGGCCAAAAGCAGCTTGCCTCAACATGCCTACTGACTCAGGAACCTGCCCCTCACAAGGAAAGCACAAGCACCAAAGGTTTGCATAGACAGATATCTGAAACAGGGTCTGTACCATCTATACCCTCCTTAGAGGGGCTTGGAGATTCAATGGAGCATGTTTCCAACCTTTCAGATGAGGAGACACAGAATAGTTGCTGTGCTGCAGTTGCAGAAGTCAATGCAGAGTCACCCAACGAAGCAGGGTCCACTTCCAGGAAAGACTCCAGTGAAAACAGAAAGGGTCCACTGCCATGCAGCCAAAACAGCGCATTTAAAACCTGGAAAGATGGAGGGCAGGAGTCCGAAGCAAACTTTGGAAATGACAGTAAACTTGTGGAGACGACAGATGACTCCCCCTCAGAGAAAATAGTAGAAAATGAGAAAGAAGATGCTAATGGCAAGATGACCAAAATGTCCCACTTATATGTACCCCGCTCACATCTATTGCCCAAAGAGAGGGATCCTTCAAAGTCTTCAGGGGAATTCATGCACAGAGAAGCAAGTGCCACATCAAACTGTAATCAAGGTGGGAAAGCCCAGGAGATCACAATTCGTTTGCAGAACATGAAAGAAAACAACAGCAACCCATTCAGTATCACCAGCCTTCTGACTCCTAATATCGGACACAGCAACTCAGCTAAGAGTAACGTACTCTCTGTGACTGACAAAGTACCACACTTCATGGTTAGGGACGTCCGGGAAAATAAATGGAAGCTCCATACACCCATCCATCAGGTCCGGGATGTGCGCAAGCTGGTAAAAAGCTCCTACAGGTTTGTGTCTCTGGAAAATGCAGAGCAAAAAATGGGACCCTCAGCATTGCATGAGGAGAGTCAGGCAATGAAGAAAGAACCAGACAAAGCACACTTCCCTAGCCCAATGGTGATCAAGTGCCAGTCTGTGAATACAAGTGGAGGTGCACAACGAGGCACGAAATTGAACGGCGACAGCTCACGAGAAACAGAAACAGAAACAGGAAGGGACATCGCTCAATGCACCAGAAATGATAGCATGTTTCGCGGGCCATGCACAAAACAGCCTGACTCAAAACCGGTCAAACAGAAAGTGGAGTGCAAGCTCACAAACCAGGCAGCTCTTGAAAAGCTGAAGGCCGCGGTGAAGACAATGGAGCAACTCTATGTCTTTGACCGAAATGAGTGGAAGCGCAAAACAGAGCCACCTCGAGTCGTAGCTGACAGTCACGTGCTCTCGTTGATCACCAGCGAGGAACAAGGGCCTGCAGACAAAACAGACTCAGATGACGAACGGGGAAAAGTAACAAACCTTGAATCACACATGGAAAGGGTGCGCATGAAACCTGAGATGCAAGTGGACACATCTAAAAGCTTGAGCACTAAGCACAGCTTGTTTGATAGCAGGTGCTTGTCAGGTCCAGGAAGTGGTCTCGGCAGTAAGACCGGTGTTGATGCACAACAGGTCAGACAGTGTTCAACTAGAGGCACCACTAAAGGTCCCTTACGTCTGAAGATTTCTCCAGCTAAAGCTAAGCTAGAGGAGGGAATGAGGATTAGCACTGCTGCTTCAGAGCCTCCAGCGAAACCTCAGCACCTGGATCAGTCGGATTCCGAAAACTATCTGTCCATCCCTGTTAAATCTTGCACTGCTCACCCCCAACTTGCCCCGCAACCTCGTCCTCCCCAAGCCCACCCACCCCTGCAACGCTCACCGGTCGTCACAGACTCTTGGTCTCCAGAGAGCCCGACAGCTACGATGGTGTATCACCACACAGCTCACCCACAACTACTGTGCCTCACACCACCGGCAGATCCCCCGGCCCTCAACACCCAGCGCAAGTTACTATTGGACCCTGCCACTGGTCAGTGCTATCTCGTAGACACCCCTATCCACTTGCAGCCAGCCACTCAGAGACTCTATTACCCTGAAAGTGGCCAATACATGGACGTGCCACTGTCCGCCACACCCTTACCTGTCTCTCCACTCACCCTGAGCCCGGCCTATGCCCCAACAGGATACTTCATCTACCCGCCCACCATGGTGCCGCCGCCTTTTTCACACACACAGTCATCCGCATGCTTGGAGGGCAGCAGTACAGGAGGCACAGCGGGTGGCCTGTACCTGGCACCACCAGGCATAGCAGCCTCGAGCGCCAAACCAGTCATTAGCATCACGTCACAGCAAGGGCCCCGAATCATCGCCCCGCCTTCATTCGACGGCACAACTATGAGCTTCGTGGTGGAGCACCGATAACTATGGGTGAGTGCGTTTTGCTGTGGAAAACTACAAGGATGTATTAGAAATTGACATTTAAAACCAGAAAATGATTTGGTGATCAAGCTCAGTTTATTTGTAACGCACATTCAAAACCCCACAGTGAACATTAAGGTGCTGTACATGAAGCAAATATGGATACAACATAAATAATCAGAAATTAAGCAAAACAAGTTTCAAATTTCATATTTAAGCAGAAATATAGAAATGACATCTTGGCCGATGAGAAAATCTTCAATCCAGTTGAATTCTGAAAGAATTTTAGTTACTTTATAGGCACTAGTTTTGAAATAAGCATGTCCATTTGCATACTTTTTTTAAAGTCAAATTGTTTACATCCAAATGACCTGAATAAGTTGCATTACTTTTGGCAATGATAACATTCCTTAAACGAGTAAAGCTTGACAATATTTATAAATAAAAGTGCACTGAAGAAAGTTTGATATTTAGAATCATTGTTGCCGTTTTAAGGTCAGAAGTTTGCACCCCAGTGTGTGAGACACAGAGTGTGTGTGTGTGGATGCACATGACAGGAAGAGAGTTTGAGAGCGAGAAACAGAGGTTCAGAGATAGTGTGTGTTTTTTTATGTACAACAGTGTGTGAGTGTGTGTGTGTATATGCAAGAGAGTGTATGTGTCAGAGGGTGTCTGTGTCAATGTGTATGTGTGTTTATGCGTGAGAGTGTGACTGTGTGTGTGTGTGTGTGTGCATGTGTGTCAGTGTGTAAGTGTGTGTTTGTGAGTGTGTGTGTGTGTGTATGTGAGAGTGTGTGTGTTTGTATATGTGAGAGTGTGTTTGTGTGTGAATGTGTGTGTGTGTGTATCTGTTCCAGCTCCACAGTGGTTTTATGGTTTCATTTCATTTGAGGTGCAACTTGAAGGCGATAAATCTACATATTTTTTTATGTAATGATTCAGTGTTTGAGATGTAAACAGTCATCCAGAGTTAAACAGTTGATTTTAGAGATTTTTCTCAGTGTTGGTGAATGGAACCAGACGTCTCCAACACTAATATAGTGGAGGTGAATGGAACCAGACGTCTCCAACACTAATATAGT
>JBBMFX010066692.1:0-10683 GCA_037832545.1 Rhabdalestes septentrionalis
ATTATTATTATTATTATTATTATTATTATTATTATTATTATTATTATTATTATTATTATTATTATTATTATTTCCCTTAGTTCAGTTTGTGTTAGTAGTATTTCTACTGTTAGTTTTTAGTATGTTGCTACATTTACTTTTGAAGTTGACATTAAATTAATCACATTATTGCTAGTTGTTCAATATTAAGAAATAATGTAAATAAGCTGTTTTTCATCGAGCATTCATAGAGTTTTTTTATGACCTTATTATATATTAACTTTCTGTGATGGATTTTTAGAGAACCAGATGTCTGGTTCCATTCACCTCCACTGAGAACGGGTCCGACTCTAATTCCCCTTTAATGCTCTGTACAGTGATGGTGGTGTAATTCTGAGAGTCTTTACAGGATCTACACAGTTCTGATTATTTTATAAAGTTATGCATTATGAAGCACGGGAGTGTAAATGATTGATCTCATGTGTGTGAAATCACTGATCAGACAACAGGTTTCCTCTCCTGAGCTCTGAGATCACTTCAACCTATGAATTATTTCATAAATAAGTTATAAATAAGTAAACAGAAGCTACTGAGAAGTTCTATGACAGTTTCCCATGTGATCAAAGCCTGAAAATCACAAAGACCCTCTCTGGCCCTTGCTCATAATCCACTGCCCCCCCTCCAACCAAAAAAGGGAAAATTTTGAACCTGGGGTCACCCAGAGTTCACGGTGAGGAGCACAGCTTCATCTGTTCAAAAACAGCACTTCAGACATTTAAATGCACTTCCATTGTTTGTTTAGTTTTTTTATTAAAATAACTGTTATAATAACTGTTTGTTTAGTGAATTGTTTTAATTAATTGAAAATGCCATTTTTTTCACAAGTTATTTAGTAAATAAGCAGGACCTGTGTATTGAAAGTGTGTTCCCTGTAAAGGGTATGTGCTTATTTATGAAAACTACACTAAGCTTATTTAAAAACTAAGAAAAAAGTGCACACTGCTGTATTTCAGTGCTGGTTTGAATTCTGAACAAAACAGTGCAGTTCCTCACTGAAGGTTTTACTTGTGTGTGTGTGTGTGTGTGTGTATGTTTGTGTTTATGTGCATGTGTGTGCAGGATGCGAACTAGGGGGGGCAGGGGGAGCTACCCTGGAAACATGATTTGTGAAATTTTGGCAGAGCTCTAAAATGTTGATAAAATGACCAAATAAATGACATTTTGGGCATGGGCTTTCCCACAGGTGTAAAATAATTAAAATAACATTTTATTTAGAGCTTATCACTCATGAAAAATATAGCTTGTGCACACGCTGGTGGGGGTGCAGGTCCGTGGGTTATTTATTATCAGCTGGATTATTTATTTCCAGGTGGATTGAAGTTTGCGTAGCTGATGCTTGGGAAATCTATTAAAAAGAAATTAACCTGATCCATCAGGGCATTTCATGTAAATATCGTACAGACCTATAAATATCATCATCCATGTGCAACGAACCAGCATTAAAACTTTGCCCACCCCCCACCTCCCCACCTGGCTCCCCCAGAGACCTTGGTATAGTTCACACACTGTGTGTGTGTGTGTGTGTATGCGTGTGTGTGTATGTGTGTCTGTGTGTGATTATGTGTATGTGAGTGTGTTTATGTTTTTGTGTATGTGTATGTTTGTGTGTGTGCATGTGTGTTTTTGGGTATGTTTGTGTGTGTATGTTTTGTTATAAGTCTGTGTGTGTGTGTGTATGTACGTATGTATGTGTGTTTGTGTGTATGTGTGTGTGTGTGTGTGTGTGTGTGTGTGTGTGTGTGTGTGTATTTTTGTGTATGTGTGAGTGCGTTAAGAGATTCTACTTTTTCCACATAAACTGATAAATTGTCTAAAAGACTGTCTGATAATAATTAGTCATGAAAATGTAAATTAGAAAATAATTTTAAAAACACTATTTTCGGCCCCACTGGAATTTGTTACTTATTTGAACCTCTGTAAATATTCTTTTGGATTCTACAGTGCACTGTCCAGATGAAGTGGAACCAAAATTCCAATTTCAAGAAGGCTAAGGTGTTCTCTTAGATAAAGGTCTCTTGTTTTTCTCTTATATTAATAATCTGGAAGTTGAGGTTACCTTCTTTAGAATATCCAGAGAATCCATTTTCCTTCCCCAATGCTGTTTAGATACTCGTCCAAGACTGGAGAACTGTAACTCATTCCTGACCAGTGTTGTTTTGAAGAACACCAGACCTCTACAGATGATCCAGAATGCCACAGAATGTCTTCAACACACCAAACTTCTCACACCAATCTGCCACTGCAGACCTTCATTGGGTTGTTGTGGTTCTCCATTAGATTAAAACTCTAACTCTCACCTACAGAACCAAGAAAGGTCCGGGTCCTCAGTCCAATCATCTCTGAGCAGAACACTATCGGGCTCAGCCCTACACAAAACCTTGCATTAGTTTTTTCACCAAAGTGGTGGAACAAACTTTTCCTGAACATCAGACCTGCTGAGACTCTCACTGTCTTCTAATGGAGACTGAAGACCCTCCTCTTCTTTGAACTCTGAGGAGAATATCTACATCTTCATCTCATAAACTAAATTAACACAAACTTCACCACTAAATGATCTGAGTAACTCCTGATGGAGCATCTCCAGCCCTGGTATGATCTCAGTCTCCAGCTCTTAATGTAAGTCTGGGTTTACTGGTTTGGGGTTTTCTAAGGGGGCGTTAAAGCACCTGGATCTGGATTAGAGCCTCTGCCAAATGTTGTAAACAGAAATGTGAGTGAATCTCCTGGTGTTTAACCATAATGAAGGTTCATCTGAAGATCTCCACACCTGCAGAACAGACAGCAGGGCTGGAGGAGGGCTCAAAACTGTGAGAAAGCTCCTTGTCTCTGATGTATCTCCAGCGTCCCGCTGGCTCTATTTGGGAGGTGGAGGATTTAGGGAGGTTAAAGAGAGTGTCTGAGCTGGACGATAAACAGTCCATCTCAAGGGTCATCACTCTTCTTCCTCCTCCTCGTGTCCGGCCTCGCCGCAAACACTCCGTGCAATTTAAGGGCTGTCGAGTCGCCTGCCAGCTTCACAAACAACGGAAACCAACGTGTGTGAAAGTCCATGCTGGACGGTTCTTCAGGCCAAAGTATTTAAAGGAGTAGTTTGACAAAAACAAAACTTTTCTGTGTCTTTGCTTTTCTAGTTTCGCACTGGAGCTTCTATGTGATAAATGGAGAACATCCTGAACCCATTTTGCGGTAAAAGCGCGTTCAGAATGGTTCTTCTCTCTGACTATGTTCCTTCTAAACAGAACTCAGTTTAACATCAATCTGAGATTCTGACCATTTTCTCGCACTTTTTAAATTCATCTCCGAAGAAAGAGCTTCCTCTAATCTCAGCCCGATCCCAGTTTAAGATCTTCACATGAAATTGCTGTCCTCTCACTGCTCTGATCTTTTTTCAGCTCAGATAATCAGATCTTCAGATCCAGAAGAACGTGAAAAAGCTAAAGTGGTTGGTCAGTGTAGTGGATATCGTCTCTGCCATTTGAGTGGGGTTCCAGCCCTAGGCAATAAACCACACGACACCAAGTTCTTGGGCAAGACTCCTAACACCATATTCCTTTGGATTGTTTTGGTCCAAAGCAGAAACATAACAATAGAATTATATTAAACTAAAAACATGTGGAGTTGTTGACGACTGGAACAGACCTGGTGAGAAAAACCTCTCTCCTCTCTGATACAGCAGAGTGGATATGAAAGTGTTTGTGGAGCATAAACCTTTCATTTTGCTAACACTACAGCAGATAGAATAGCACAACCATTATTTAGGATGAACACATCAGCATGAGAAAACGATTTTAAAATCGAACCAACAGTTCAATCAACACAAGCCTTCTTCTTCTTCAGCAACTTCATTGTCTCCAAAACAAGAACAAACAATTACTGGACCATAAAACAATTGTATGTGATTAAAGTATCTGACCTTCATGGTCCAGTTGACCTATTGAGGTAAAACCGAATAATGTTTCTGTAGATCTATAAAGTTAAAAACAAAACCATATAAGTTTCAAACTCATATATTACAGCAGCAGTAAATGCAATGCAAAAACATGCAATACATTTAAATAGTAAATGAAAAAGTAAATAAAAATTTAAATGACATTCCTCCAGTGCAAAATATACCAAGTATACGAAGGTCCTGACCGGTTCCTCATTAAACATCAGTGTGGTTCTTTACTGTGGCCTCTGTTCTGGATTTGGGATGATTCTTTTTGCTATGTTGACTTGAATTTCTTTGTATTTGATTTAATTTTTTGGTTTCTGGCTGCGTTTGCTTCAAATTTGGACTGGTCTTAGCGATCTATATCACGCTGTTTGTACGCTGCCATTTGGTCCATACCTGTGAATATTTCACATATCGTTAAAAAGTTAAAATACAACAAATGACAAACAGGAGGAATTTCATTTTTGTGGAAGAACGGGTATAAGAAACAGATACAAGTGTGGCCAACATTCAGTCTTCTAGGTGGTTGTTATTGTTTTAGCTATGCTAATGTACTCTGGTCCATGTTAATAGATGAGAGTGAGTTGTTCAGGGTCAGAAAGAACACAAGTCAATTTAGAAAGTGTCTGAGATGAGTGTGTGAGGCTGGCTGCTGGCGGATGAGCTTCTATTATCTTTTAGCCCTGTAGTTCCAGTGCTAATGCTAAAGAAGCAAACTTTACACTCCAAACACATCTCAGCTGCCTGGGTACATTTCAGGTGAATCCGATTTTTCTTCAGACTTTCCCTTTAACACACAGAGCTGCCGTGACCCCTGGGATCGGCACTCAGGGAAACCGTGAGAGTGTCCGGGCTGCTTGCCACCGCAGGAAAACAAAACACTCCAGGACACTGGAGATGTAAAACTGGACGTTTTTCCACACATTCCTGACGTCTGTGCGAACGTGTTTGGAGTTTGACCACCCTATTCACTTTAACCACCACCCCCACCAAAGGGCGGATCTGCAGATCTGGCAAATTTGTGTCTTCCTGACACAAAATTGAGATGTAAAACTAATTTATTGTGCCAATGTATCCAAATGTGTTATAACGCAGGCCGACACAGATTCAGCTCCAAATCAGCATTAAAAAGAGATTTGTCCTTCCTTTCCACTTCAGAACTGATCTCTTACAGCTTATCTACTACACTATCAGACTGCTTTCAAACTCACCTGTCTCTCACAATCATCCAGGGTGGGTTCGATCTGAAATAATCCTTTCATTATTTGTATAAATGAATAACAATGAATAATAAAATTATAACATTTTCCAAAGAGCATTGACAATTTTGCACTGTTTGGATTCGGTTTTAGGACCAAAAGCTTCTCTTGAGTGAGTTCTCTAGAGGGTTAATTGTTAAAAAAATATTCATTTCAACAGTGCATTTACTTGATATTTATTCATGCCTCCATAATTCAGTGTGTGTAAACACAACCATTCAGGTGCAGATCTGTTCACTGTAGAGACTGATTCCTCTCCAGTGTTTGTGAATGGAACCGGACGTCTCCAACACAAATCAAATTGTTTCATTCTATTTCCCCTCCAGTGAAGTTCCATATGTCTCTGAGTGTTTATATAGAGGTTGGAGATGTAAAAACTAAATCACTTTCCTTTGGGGACTATTTTACCTCACAACACCCCGCATGTATCCCTCCACCATGAATGGGTTTTGTTTTAGAACCGAAATCTTCTCATAATTCTGGTAGAAAAGCCACAGCGTGTCGCCAGGCCCCTCCTAGCGAGTCGCTCTTATGTAGAGGTGGACTGGAAATCTGTGCGTTCTGGAAAAACCTAGAATGGCTGTCCAGTACATGGATATCGGTGCGGGATCTGTCATTAAGCCACACACCATTAACCCCCACCCTCGGAACCACGGTCCATACCAGACAGCACCCCCCCAAACCCCCAAACCTCGTCCAATAGTGCCTGCCCATAGTCAGTTACAAACAGTTGGTCAGCTCTGGCGCTGGCCCTGATCTGATAGAAGAACTTTCTGCAAGGAGATTTTAGAGGCATACGTCTGGTTCCATTCATCTCTACTGTGAAGAGTTCTCCTTTAATGCTGGGGTTGGAGTGTTCCTGAAACATCTAAATCTGTTTAATTCCTCCACTGTGGTTGGAGCGAAAGCTGGGAAAAGAGAAGTCTTGATGAAACGCTTCACTGATCTCTGCGGTACACTGTCAGCGTCTCTGGCGACGAAGGAATTTTCCGTCGCCTCTCCTTTCGAACACACACAGACCGTCTGGTTTCTGCCATTAATCTCCTGTCCCAGTGTAAACACAATATGAAAGAAATGTTCAGGTAAATGTATGCAATATTTAGCCGCAAGTCAGATAAAGAAAAAGGAGAGCATGTATAAAACATTCCCAGACAAGCATCAAAATAAGGTATTACCATGAAAAAAAAAAAAAACACTGGTCGATTTTCTCCCATTCTTCATCTTTCCCATGTCTTTTTCATTTCTTTCATTTCTTTTTATGGATGGTGGGGTCTGCGGGAAAGAGCAGAGGAGCCTTCCTGGAAGTATTGGGCCTTGAGATGGATGGCGGGAGTCTGCACAGTCTCTCTCTTTCTCTCCCTCCCTCTATAAACACACACTGTCCTGTTACACAGATGACATGGAGATGAGCCCAGGACCCCCAAGTGTTTATGGAAGTGCGAGGCGTTTGAAGATCCACTTTCATACTTTCATTCCTCGTTCTCCCTTTGTGCTCTCGTCCTCCCCTCATTCCTCCTCAGACCTGACATTCTCATCAACTCACACATTCCGGGATGCTCAGTCTAGCAGGGGGCAGTTCTCTTTTTAAAGTAATTTAGATATTTTGAGGAAGCATTTATTGATTAATCCAAAGCCCTTATCAAAGTACCTGGATCTTTATACAGACAGGAGGTGAATCAAATCAACTAATAATCCAATAGAATCATCCTGGATGGAAAAATGATACATAACAAGATGTTTTATTTCCATTTACATGTGATTATATGAACATACTTCTATTCCAGGATTTTTATTGTCAGATGTCAGAAAATTCAGGCTTAGCTCAGCCCTTCTCAGCTCAGTTCAATTCAGATCAGCTCATCTTAGCGTAACTCAACCCAACTAACTCATCTTAACCTATTTTAGCTCAACTCAACTCAAACAATCTGTCAACTCAACTCAGCTCAGTTCACTCATCTTAGTT
The DNA here is from genome assembly GCA_037832545.1 of Rhabdalestes septentrionalis. Classification (NCBI taxonomy): domain Eukaryota; kingdom Metazoa; phylum Chordata; class Actinopteri; order Characiformes; family Alestidae; genus Rhabdalestes; species Rhabdalestes septentrionalis. The sequence continues at coordinate 7,196 of JBBMFX010066692.1, forward strand.
CAATTCAACTCAACCTAGCATAACACAACTCCACTTAATTTATCTTAGCTCAGCTTAACTCAACTCCAATAATCTGTCAACACAACTCAGCACAACCCAACTCATATTAGCTCAGCCCAACTCAATTTGGCATAACTCAGCATAACTCAGCATAATCTTAGCTCAACTCATCTCATCCTAATTCGCATCAAAACATCTTGGGCCCAATAATGCACATGGCGCACCGTGCTTTCGCGACTTGTGCAACCCATCATTGCTATTTTGTGCGAGTGCAACTGACGGGCAAATGTGACCAATAGTGCCGGACAACGCAGCTTATTCGCAGCTCCTTATTCGAATTGTGCGTTCCACCTTAAATGCTGATTTCCAGGCTGCATTATCGCTATTTCACCTGTAAAGGGGGAACTTAACTGAGGTTTACATTAAGAATACTGTTGCCTATTTAAATGTACTGTTTCAACATGTAAAGAAATAAAAACATTTTGAATGTTTACATGGCAGTGATCTCTTTCCATTCAAAATCCTGAACTATTCTGTAACTTTAAACACTGGGAACTTGGCTCATAAATTAATTTCCAAGCAGATGACTTAAACGCTTTGGTCCACTGAAATCTCACTTATTGGTCAAAATAACATGTGTAGAACTAGGATCACTTGGACAAAAACATTATTCACTGTCAAATTCACATGGGAACTTCGGTTTATAATAAATGGCAACTTCTTGGCAGGAAAGGAATGGGTTAAATGCTTTGGTCCATGACAAATTTATATGGTAAATGTACATACAACATATTTTATAATGTTACCATTTATTTTATTCAAAGAAATTTGGCATAAATTCTATTTTTGCAGATGTAATGTTTTGATCAAATAATGATAATGAACAAAGGTGAAGCTTTTTAAGTGCCCATGTGAATTTAACAGTGAAGAATGTTTTGTTCCAAGTGAACCTAGTTCTACACATGTTATTTTGATCAATAAGTGAGATTTCAGTGGACCAAAGCATTTAAGTCATCTGTTTGGAATTTAATTTATGAGCCAAGTTCCCAGTGTTTAAAGTTACAGAATAGTTTAGGATTTTGAATGGAAAGAGATCACTGCCATGTAAACATTCAAAATGTTTTAATTTCTTTACATGTTTTTCTGAAACAGTACATTTAAATAGGCAACAGTATTCTGAATGAAAAAACCTCAGTTAATTTCCCCCCCTACAAGCGAAATATCGATAATGCAGCCTGGAAATCAGCATTTAAGGTGGAAGGAACATTTTAAATTAGGAGCTGCGAATAAGGAGCTATCTTCAGCATCATTGCCGGCTTTATTAACTGGGGTTTGGGAGGATTCCCTCCATCCCCGAAGATCAGTGGCTCCCGCAAATCAGTTTCTTCCATCAAAAATCTTTCCTGACGTCCAGGTAAATCTGCCATCATTATACACAGCACACCATGGAACATGCACCAGGTATTTAAAGGGAGTGAGAGTGTGAACTTCAGACAATGCGCGATAGAACCTGAAAATCGGGCCCCTTGACTCAATTCAATTCAACTCAAAACACCATACCTCAGCCCAACTCAGCTCAGCTCAACTCAACTCTACTCATTTTAGTTCAGCTCAACTCAACTCAATTAATATCTTGTCAACTCATCCAACTCAACCTAACTCAGCTTAGCTCAGCTCAGCACAACTCATTTCTGGTCAACGTATCTCAACTTAGCTCAACTCAACACAATTCAGCTTATCTCAGCTCATTTTAGCTCAACTCAACTCATCTCTTGTAAACTCAACTCACCTCAAATAAGTTTAGCTCAAGTCAGCTCAACTCAGTTCAGTTCAGTTCATCTCAGGTCAAATTATCCCAATTAATTTCATCTTAAAGTAAGTCATCCCAGTTCATCTTAACTCATCTCAAATTAACTAAACTCAACCCAGCTTAGCTTTATTCAGCTCAACTCAGCTCAGCTCTGTTGAGCTTAACTCATCTCAAATCAACTAAACTCAACCCAGCTCAGCTTTACTTTAGTTCAAATCTGCACTCCAGACTGGGCTTCAGTTCTCCAAATATGATACCATGCTACACCTTCAGGATTCCCTGGACAAGACTCCTAAAGTTACCTGCATCTGTGACAGGATTTCACTGCACGTTCCTCTGGAAAATATTATCTGCCAACTACCCAACCTCTCTTTTATCTGAGGTTTCATCACCAAGACACTCTGGACATAAAATTTTCTACAGTTTTTATTATCACATTAGAACTCTGCAACTTGATTCACCATCACAGAAACATTTAAAACTTGATTTTGTTACAGCTTCCCGCTAATTATTTAAAAGCTTTTAGGTTATAGAGGTCTTTTGTAATAAACAGATTAATTCATACATGTATCTGCAACAAACAGGGCATATTATTGTAAGTAAAACGACCCGAGTTTCAAACTGAGGCACCCTTGCATACGGATGGGATACCGATAATGGGCCAAGTCTTCTAGAGAAAGCGCCGTTTGCTGAAGTGTCTCTCTGAAGTCGAGTGGTTTGTTTTGCTCAGCTCGTTGTCTGGTTACAATGGTGGCTGTGTGTGTGCGTGTGTGTGTGCTCTTGGATTTTTTGGCTCTTAAAGCGCACCTCTGTAAGAAAGTGCATGATTTAATGCGATTCATTAAGGCTTGGCCTCTGCCAAAAAGCTTTCGGGCTCTGCGCAAAATGAACTGCGAGCGAGTCACATCTGGCCTGCAAAGACAAACAATAAGGGCATGTGGAGCAGCGGGGGGGTAACAGAACACAGAGCAGGGCAGAAAGGCACATCACCCACACCAACTGTAACTGTAACAATGACCCTCAAACACAGAACACCTTAATGGTGCTGTTCCACTGGCACAAGGAACCGTGCAGTAACATGAAAAAATGTTTTCTCCATTACAGATAAAACGAGCCGAACTCGAGCTGCTGGACAGCCGAGCTGATTGCATCACTGCTTTCTGATTGGACAAAATGTTTCATCACAACATGGAAAGAGGACACTGTTTATTGATTGTCTGCACAAAAACAACAATGGAGACACAAATTAAGAACTGTGAAGTTATAAATTTCCAGCTCAACAGTCTGTTTAAATTTTAGTTTTCTACAACTCTAATAAATTTATCTTTAACTCTTTGAGAAAGGTGAAGCTGATCCAGGATGTCACTAACAAGTTATCTGGGTTCAATTCTCATCACACGAATAAAGAAAGCAGAGAAAACATTAAAAACTCTGGTTTTAAAAACACTGGTTTGCCTCCATGGAAGCGGTTTTGGTATATATAAGGTATGGCAACATGTACAATTCCTGGGGTGAAATACTGTGTGAAATCTGCAATTTATTATTTTGTTTCATTATTACTGTTTTTGTCAATTTCTTTCACTCCAATGTGTGTATATATTAGGGCATTAACAACTTCAGATTTTTCCTAGTCGATTAGTTCATCAAGATAGTCTAGGTCGAGTCGACTAGTCGTGAT
>JBBMFX010066722.1:0-10682 GCA_037832545.1 Rhabdalestes septentrionalis
CAGTCATTAGTTACAGAGACAGTCTTACAGTTATTTGTTTGAGGGACAGTCTTACAGTCATTAGTTACAGAGACAGTTTTACAGTCATTAGTTACAGAGACAGTCTTACAGTCATTTGATATGGGGACAGTCCCCCTAGAGCAACTGAGATTTTAGTGCCTTGCTCAAGGTCATGATATTAGAAAGTGGGCTATGTAATATCATTACATTTTCATATAGCAGAAACGGTAGTACTTGCTTCAAGTCCTTCCACAACATTGGCCTTTGAGTTGGCCACTCCAAAATCAAGAAAATTATTCTCCTTTAACCATTATTTAGTTGGACAACTCATGTTTTTAATGTCATGGTCCCTGAAAGTAGGTTTTCCTTGCTCCTAACATCTGGCTTGTCCAAAAGATACTATAGATGAGCCTCCTGATGGTGGACCCATGAATATTACATTGCAATTGCGGCAGAGTGTGTAAAATTCACAGGTTGCTGTTCTTTGATGAACTATTGCAATGTGAGCTCTGTAAATAAGAATTGCCTCCATATATGTTGTGAGGACAGTAGTGAGTGTAGAGCAGCTTTTCTATGTACTGCATACCAGCAGCTTCACTGCTGATTCAGTTTCTGATGGGATGAAACACACATCCCCCACTCTGCTCTTAACATCACTATTTTAATCGTTGAAGTTGTAAAATATTGTGTTGTGTTGTTTAACATTTCCAAAATGTAATCAGTTATTCATTTGTACATGTGTCACATTTTGTCTGGAATTTTTGAATGAAGTGTGGTCAACAGTGTATAAAACCTGCACATTTTACACAGACACACTCCCACAAATTACAAAAGCAAGAACCAATTACAAAAGCAAAAAATGTTTTTTGCCTGGGCTTTATATAGTTACATATAATATGTTTGTCTCATTTGTTTCCTTAGGTTTTATCTGGACTTTAATATGAAATATCTGATTCTGTTTTAGGTCATATTTGTACTGAAATGGTGAAAATTCTTAAGAGTTCACAAATATTAAAGCAAAACTAAACATTGTGCCAATCAGGCTTCTATTGAATGGCTGTATAACTAACGAGACTGATGAATATCTACAGAAGACAGCCTGGCCTCGAGATGTTAAGAGAGGAAATCCAAGGTTAGACAATTTGTACATGCTGTAAGAGATCAGCTCTAATAGAATCCACAAAGCTTTTTTTTCAAAAGACAGCATCATTTATATATAAAATAGGAAACAGCATCATGCATATGTAATACAACACTAGGTTCCAACCAATCCTAGGGCTTGCCCAGATATGTTCCTAATTTTTGTACCTATTATCTCAATTTTCCTTCCCCATGTTAGCTAACAGTGAATTTCCTTTGATTTTCTTTTGAATACGGAATAGCCCTTTAGAAAGTCCTCTAGTTGTGGTTCAACAGAGAGAGATTTCTACGGTACATGCTTTTTTTAGTTTAAAGTGAAAATTTTTCCAATTTCTGCAATGGTTCAGTCAGAGTGCTTTGATGTGAAATGGTTAGTTCTACATTTTAAAGACATTGAACATTAGACATCTGGTTCCTATCACTGCCAGTATTAACACTGCCCCTCCACCCCCACCCCATGTCTTGTCTGACTTTTAGCACAGGCAGCATCAATACCGTCCTTACTGTTAGCATTGATGAATTATGTACTAGTCAGAGGAGCAAGGGAAGGAAGACATTGTGCTGTATCGACTAATTGGAAACAGATCAAAGCATAAAAAGCTGATGAGCCGAACAGAGTATTATCTTAGAAATGCGTGTTTAGCTATGAGGAATAGGCTTGTCTCCTTAGACAGCACTTTTGTCTGTTGGTGACAGCGGCGGCACCTTTGCTGAGCTTATCATTATGGTTTATGCCTTCCCCTGGGCAGGATCCCTGAGAACAAGAAAATAACGCTGTTCTGTCACTTCTTTCTTTCTGCCTCAAAGCCCTCCGTCCCCTCCAACTATCTCTGATCTCTGGTCTATTGTTAGATTAGCTTTCTCCTCCGCTCATGCAGAACTGGATTTTAATCAAAGTGACTAGGGATGTTTACTATCAAATAAATCAAGTGTGTGTTTGTTCCAAATATTTGCCCATGTTAATTCACCATTTGACGTGGCTGTGGGCTCTTACACACTACGGACCTAAACGGCTCAATTTTACCCCCTAGAATGACCTTAAATGTCCTTAAAGGAAATGAAGCATAATTGAAGGGAGACATGCGCAGATTAAGGCTGATTTAGGGGTGAAATTACTGAATGTTCCCCTTTTTCAAATTTGCCCCTTAAATAATAGGACCTTTCACATTTCCACCCTAAATTTAAGATGAAGGGGTTACACACTCAGGCCTTAAATTGAATTTTAAGGCTAAATTAAGGGCTCTGTTTCACACATTAACAGATGCTTAATTCAAATAAACGGGTTTGGTGTTTTTTCAGGGGGAAATTAAGGTTAAGGTTAAGCACACTTTAAGTACATTGTGTTTCATAGTTGCATGTGTACAAAAGAAGGTTTTCCACAACATTTCTACGCTGATGAAATGAGCACCGTCTCCATCAATTCCTTCACATGACCAGTCCATTGACCACGTCTCAGATGGAGCACAAAGAAATGCTGCCGTGGGGGTGGGTGAAGGGCAGTCATTTCGGAGCCATAATGAGGCAAGATTTACGGCCTTGTTCCTCTGAATGTACTGCACAGACCCGACCATTCCCATTCTCACTCAACCGCACTGTGAAATTACACCAAATCCATGCGGAACTCATGAAGGCTCTCACTTGTTGAGACTAGCCCTCAGCTAATCTAATGGCCTATTTAATTTAAAATTCATTCAGCATGACTATCTACAAAGGCTTTCTCCACCAACCCTCTTTTCAATATCATCACTCTCGTAAGAAAACGAGGCAATTATTTCTGTTTAAATGCGCTGCCCCTTTACTTCATTACATTGCATAAAAGTTTCATTACTCTTCACAACATTTTGAAAGGCAAACCTTTCAAGTGGCATCAATAAACATAAAGGTAAGAACATTTTTCCCTCTCTCATATAGCTGCCGTTTCAGTGAAGCAGGGGTTCTTACGACGGCAATATGTTGCTACCTCAAAGCTGTCAAGCTGCTAGTTCTCCCTTAAAGAAGCAGTTTTCCCAACAGCGTATAGAACTGTTCATTTACAACAGATGTAGATAATTAAGTATGAATGGAGTTCAAACTGCACTTTTTAAAAAATTTGGTACTGGAGCCACAAGGCTAGCATTTCTAAAAAACACTAAAATCAACAGTCACACAATTTTTTAATTGCTTTCATAAAATAACATCCCCTTAGGCATCTCTGACTCTTTCAACCCACATTAAGTTCTTCCTTGAGGTTGTACAGACTTGGGCATATGGTTTAGGATTCAGACACCACCTGGCCTGACATTCAGAAAAGCAGAAATTGTCCCGAATTAGATTACTTTGTTCTTTTGTGGATGGCTTTTTCTCCTGCTCTTAAAGTGGTATGTGAAAACCGACCCTGTTGTCGAAAAAGACTACCAGCACTGATTGGCCACATTTTTGTTCATATTTTCACAGCTCAAAATAAGTCATACTATGTCCTAAACCACATCCACTAGTCTGCCCCACCTTAATGAACAGCCAGAGGCAGTTACGCCTAGCAGAATACTTTTGGCCATGTATTTTTATGGAAACCATTTGGGGGACTTCAAGTGTAATTAACTCAGTGTTAGGCTGAAGAAACAGAAGAAGCTCGCAAATATTCACAGATATGAAAATGCAACAATATATCTTTTTAGCCTTTGGGCAGGTCACCGAAGGGGAAATATATTGATTAAATTACATCATAATTAAAACGTTAAGCTTTATAAAAAAATGCTTACAGAGTCAAAAAAATTGTTCCGATTTAAACAAGCATCGTGCACACTGGTGGAAACAGTAATCAGTCATCTAACTTAATGCCTCAGATCTTTACAACTTTAATGACTCTGATTGCCTAAGACACATCATAGAAATCTATTAAACTAAATGGTGGTAAAAATGCTGATATCATAGCAAAACAGTGCCCAAAGAAACTTACCACACATTTTTCTACATTACACAGATGATGTGAGAAAAAGAATTAGACGCTGTGCTGTTCCTGTCTATTGGGTAGCAAACATGTCATTGCAGCTTTCAAAGCATCCATATATCCAAGACAAATGTTTCTAAATATACAGAGCAATACTTAAAAGAAACTGATATTTCTGAAGGAAGCACAGTAAACAGGAGCCAAACCGAACCGGCGTAAAATAAAACTTGCCTGTTTAACTGATATCCAATTCATATCTCTTTATCTAATGGATCGAGAGAGTTTGAAACATGGTAAACGAATAATATGGGTCCTTTAGAATTTTTGTCTTGCATCGAGTGTATAAGTTAATATTGTGAGGAGGTTTTGTTTGTTTCTGTATGAAAATCAAGTATACATGAATATGTTTTTTTCCTGCTCAGGTCCAGCTGGTGTTGCTGCAGTGGGTGGCCTGGTTCTTGCGTATGAAGCGCCCTGGTGAAGTCGAGGATCCTGAGCGTCCTCCTTGTGCGCCTCACCTGCGCCGCTGCTCCTCTGGCTCTCAGAGCGGCAGCCTCCCCAACGCAGCGGGCTCAGCGTCAGCGGACCTGCACCACCACCACCACCACCCACCCACCACCCTGCACCCGCTGCACCCGCAGAGCCTGCTCCACGTGGCGGCCGCGGCAGGCCACCCCAATCACCTGCACTCGCAGAGCAATAGCGCCAACAACAACGGCAACCTGCTGTACATCGGCTTCTCCAGCCTGGACGAGGCCTCGCCGCCGCCCCTGCTGGCCGATTCCATCCAGCGGAATAGCATGCAGGGCAGCACCCGCTCCGGTGTGGTGTCTCCCCCGGCTGTGCCCTCCTCCAGCCCCCCTCCCCACCTTCCCTCTCAGTTTTGCAGCCCCCCACCGCCTCCTACACCAAATGTGGAGGCCACCGGGTGTCCCAGCACAGTGTCAGGCGGTGGGGGGGGCTGCTCCTGCTCGGGCGCCAGCGGAGGAGGAGACCCACAGCTCCAGGTGATCCTGGACGAGGTTCGCTACATCGCCGACCGCTTCCGGGCTCAGGATGAGAGCGAGAGCGTGGCAGAGCAGTGGAAGTTTGCAGCGGCTGTCATCGACCGCCTCTGTCTGGTGGCCTTCAGTGTCTTTAACATCATCTGCACCATCTCCATCCTCATGTCGGCACCCAACTTCGTGGAGGCCGTGTCCAAGGATTTTATCTAATCAGACGTCTCGAATCAGAGAAGAGCCAAAAATGTGAATGCATGAAGGTCTGACTGTAACTGGGAGGTCTTCTGTAACCTCTCAAAAACCCTTTGGCCTTCATGTTCGATGTTTAATATTTTGGATGAAGACTGAACTTTGAAAAATAAAAAATAAAAAAGTTATGTTGGAAAAATGTTGATTTTTCAGCCCCTCTCAGACATGCCAGACTTAAGTGACACTGAAATGTGGGGAAATGGAGAGGAAGGAGCCCTCATGGGAAGAAGCTGTAGAGTGAATAGCATGTGAAGTCTCTCTTAAATGGCAAAAAGTGCATTTTTGAGAGTTTGTCTGGGTAAGCGTGTTGCTCTGAATGGCGAAAAGAAAAAATAAAACACAGCTGGTTCGTGGGAGAGGGTGAGAGAGAAGTTCAGGGAGTCCATGTCTGTGGAGAGGCAGAGTAGGCGGCACTGTCCGAAGGCAGAAATCTAACAGAAAGATTTTCCTCCCAAAAATATCGACAGCACACAGAGGAGAGTGGGCAGGCTGTATCTTTTAGCTGCTACAGTTGGAATGGTAGAGTGAGAGATGACAGATTGAGGCAGATGTTGCTCCTGAAGGAGACAGAATGCTGAGATAGAGACGGTTAGATAACGTAAGACTTCACGGAGGGAAGAGCGGAGCCGAGAACAAGGAAAAAGAGTTAAAGGGGGATACAATATGGAATGATAGGGAACAAATGAAGGGGATGGGATATGCGTACAGAGAGGAGAGTGTAGGGAAATGAGAGCGATGGGGAGAAAAAAAGGCGGGATGAGCTGAGTTAGATAAATTATGATGGTAAGGCAGCGAGGCTGAAGCCTTTAATAGTGAGAGAGAAAGTGACCTTGCCATTGAAGGGAAATAAAATAGTTCTTCACAGCCTGAAAACGGATGCGAAGACGGCATCAGTCAGTGAGAAAACGAAGGGCCAAACAGGACCACTCGAAGACGAGAGATAGATGACGTGGAAGCTAGAGAGAGATGGAGAGCTAGAATGGGCCCCTTGAGATGGTGATGGAGAAAAAGCACCGAGATGGAAAAATCACCTTCAGAACCCTCCAGACTTTCTCTGTTCATTCCCTCTTCTCTCTTTAACATAGAAGGAGGCAGACAACAACGAGAGGCTGCAGCAGGAAAGCCCACCCGCCATCATTTTCCAGTCCTGGACCAAATGGAGAAGTTCAAGCATTTACATTTAGCTGATGCTGTTACCCAAAGCAATGTGCTTGGAGCTGCAGCAGGGCCGGTCCCTCTGGGATGACGTGCCTCGCTGGAAGGCACTATCACAGCAGCAGTGAGCACGAACAAACCCACGAGCCGCACTTACAACCTGACGACTACCCCTCAGTGTGAACAAGGATAGCTTTTGATATTCTGCTTTTGATGTTACTTGTGACCACCATCTGCTCCCATAAAGGGGATCTTGTGGAAAAAAATGGATTATTTTTTTTCTCCTCAACTTTTTTTTTAAATAAAAGAACTTGATGTAGTATGTAAATACTTTTACATTTCCAAAAATGTACCACACAACCCCTAAATTGCCGCTATGCACAAAACACAAGATCTCCCGGATGGTAAGTTTATAGGAGAAGACAAAAAACAAGTTCATGTAAACAGGTTTTATAGCAGCAAGTAGTTTTGGTGAGATATGGAAGCTATCTACCTTGAATACCTTATGTTTGCGATATCTGTAGTAAAGTTGCATAGACAAGAGTTGGACTGCTTTCTGAATGTGTTTAGGAAAAAGATCTCATTAACTGGTCAGTGTTAAAGGCACAGTAACAAAGACATGTTCATTTTGAGAGAGAAAGAGACATTGCTGATCTCTTTATAACATTTGTGTGGCTTTATGTACCAAATGTAGCCATTGCCCCTTTTTCTACAAAAAGAAAATGATAAGGAAAAAAACGTTATTTTGCTTTAATTGAGTTCATGCAACCATCCTGCAAAAAAAACAAAAAACAAATAAATGTGTGTGTGTGGTTTTATGTACCTTATGTACCTAAAGTAGCCTTGATTCATTCCTATTAAATGAAGGGTTATTCCATGCCGAGGTCTGGCAGTAGATTTCTTTTGGGGATTTGGGGAATTTCTACAAAAAGAAAACCAAACGTAAAAACCTTTATTTCACTTTTAATTGAATTCATGCATCCACCTTGCGAGCAAAATTACAAGTAAATTGCCGGGCGGGTCCTGAATGAGGAATTTCACAGATGTATTAAATTATGTGTTTATTGTAATCCCTAAGACACAAAGTCAGTCAGATTGGCTTGATGTGAAAGAGTTCATAGAAGAATAATTTACAATGGTGGAAGGAATCTTGGGTTTCTACAACACAAATATAACCAAAGATCACCAGTGAATCCAAGTTTATCCACATTTATGTATGTTTATATCTAAAATGTTGATTGAATTCTTTGGAAATAGTCTTTATAATTTGCATTAAACTGCCTACTAAATAACTATGTTAAAAATGTACCTGGATGTAAAATCAACATCACAAATAATTTCTATGTTTATTTTTTTAAGGAGTTTCACTTGTGGGTAAAATACTTGCTAGTGAACCTGATGACTACAAAGGTTCAAACCCTATTTTTTGACCACTTGCCCCATTTACCCTTTACATTGCTGCAGCATAACTTCACCCGATGAACTCAGTTTACTTACATTAGGCCATTTACCAAAATAAGTTTAAACATGTAGGTGTTATGGAGTAGGATTCACACTCGGAGTGATTCATTCCCTCGGTGGGAAAGGGGAGAAAATATTAAAAATGGCTTTAGAATTAATAATCCAATTTAGAAATTATTTTACTGATCTCTCAAAAGGAACTAATCCTATAAAAAACATGACACATTGGAAGAAATAGGGAAACTGAAAAGGAAACATTTCCAATCAATCCTTTACAGTACTTGGGGGGTTCTGTACATTTTTGAGAGGTAAAACTATCTTGTTGGAGGATTTATAATTCACAAATAATCTTGCCCAGCCATTAAACATTCATCCTACCTTCTAGCCATCAAAGGGATTTTCCTACCCTAAAACTTATTAGAATATCATGGGGCAGTTTTACACTGGGCAAACCATTAAATCAATAATAGAATTGTAGTGTAGAACAATAGAATCTCAGAATCAAATATTATGATAAATCCAAAATAGTTTTACAAAACTGTCTGATAAATTAATTTGTAAAGAAGAAAGATTTCACGCTGCAGTACATGAACCTGTTGTTCTTAGATACGTGTTAATCACAGCTAATATTTCAGCTCGGTTCACAATTTCTGGATGCAGCGAAACTCAATCTTTAAGATGAGGTTTTGAACTGACTTTAAATCACTAAAAAATGGGTTTCTGCATGGTGGCATGAACTAAACAGAAAGATTTGTCTTGAGTTTTGTTTGCATAACATGATTTACCATGATTAACCTCCTAGAACAATTATTTAGAACTGTTTTTGTTAAATGCATTTTCATATTCACATATGTAAACAAAATGTAATGATGAAAATGAGCCTTTTACGTTTAAAGTTTCCACAATTGTTTTATCTTTATTTTGAATCTGACATTTGGATCTGGCAATGTGTGGCCTTGCATGTTGCAGATTTCACTAATCAGGTTAAAAAATGGCAGTAATGGCAGGCAATCCAGATTTCCATGAAAACTACCCTTTCTTTTTATGTGAAACAAAGGGAAGCTCCCTCATTGATTTACATTGTTTCATCTAGTCCAGCTTTGATAAGTTATGGCATTCTTCATGTTCTTCATATTATGTTCTGTACAGGGACTAATGATTGATTGTGAGAAATACTATTGATCTCATTGCTGAATGAGGTGGCTACTGTGTATTCTTATGATAAATCACTTTTAAAGGCAAGCAATGAACAGTCATAGGTTCTCTTTCCAGTTTGTTTTTACATGATCTCAGTCGAATTTCCAACTTGTGGAAATACACTCCAGTCTCTGAATTTGAATTAGAAATCGTGCAAGACGTTTCCTCATGCTTTTCTCAGATCCAGCATCTAGAAGACTGTGAAATAAGATTCATGTGTGATGAGGTTAAATTAGAAATGAATATTTTAGAAATTTTATTTTAAAAAATTATACAAAAATATATAGGAATAAAAACACGGCATGCCAAAAAACACACCTTCTATTCAACATTCCCTACAGTTACTGCAGCCATGCTGGTTGGTCTAATATACTGACAAAATAAAACATTGATATTGTAGCCCAGCCTAGAAATACACAAACCACCCAAGGCTCTAATCAGCTTAGGGCACTGCTGCCATCAGTTCTGAGTAACAGGCGTTCTTATTTGGAAGACAGTGGGATTATTTTACAGGTCCGTCACTAGCCTAAAAATGTGGTATAAGTAATTTCAGTGTAAATAATTGTAATTAAAGCTATAAATGTCTGTTTTTGGGAGTCTGGGAGATAATAAGATTGATCCTCATTGATGCCACAACTATGCGTGGTCATAGGATCACCCTCCCGCCCTCTACAATCAGCACCATGCTAGCCAGTGCAATTGACTAGCTTCACATAACTCAGAGGGAGTCTTTGCGGTAGCATGGGATTGGGGGAGTGCTGGCTAGTGGGTGGATTTTTACATGATTCAATTCCCAACAAAATTGGGAAAATTCCCAGCAAAAATAATTACAAATCTATAAAAAATGTTTAAACCTAAAACTTCAAGCCAAATTGCAGCTCCAGCTCAAATAAAAAAACATTATTCACTGCTACCCTCCAAACCAGTTCATAAAAATCAGCACTGCATTTTAAAGATATCTAAGCACAAGTCAGAAGTCAGCTTTTACGTTTTACTTTTCAATCATCTAAAAAAATTCTAATTTGTAACAAATTTGTTGTGATGTATGGTTGTGGAATTTGACATTGGAAAATTAAGACTTTAAGCGAGGGATGATGCTTTCGGGAAGGAACCCAGTTTTTGGGGGCCACTGGCATAAATTGTTCAAAGAGCATTGTTTGAAAAGGGACATTGTCCAACCCTGTGCTTAAAGAGTCAATAATAGAGGGACACACATTTCAATTTATGCATTAAATAAAAGTTTTATTTATAATGCAAGCATTGTTAAAGATTTAAAATGAGATGTTCATGTTCCAATAAGGAAACTATCCTGCAAAACCCACCCATTTTAAAAGGACTGTATCAGTGACATCACAAGAGACAGCCTTTTAACCCCAATTCAACTAACTTAAGGAGTGTTGCCTCCAATAGTGCTTTTTTGAACCAGAACACTTTACACACAGCCATGGAAAAAATCAGAGACCTTTTTTCTGTATTGTTTGTACAATTTGCAGCTGTGTGTGTGTGTGTGTGTGTGTGTGTGTGTGTGTGTGTGTGTGTGTGTGTGTGTGTGT
>JBBMFX010066740.1:0-10682 GCA_037832545.1 Rhabdalestes septentrionalis
CCAGCATTGTTTAAATGTCAGAAATCTGTTTTCCAAATGTAATTATCTCTCATTTTAGCTTATTTGACGGTGTTATATTACCTAATAAAAATGTTTGGCTACTTTACATTAAAACATGATCCAGGTGGCACGTCTTGAAAATCCAAGAAAATATAAAAAACATGTTGGACATATTCTTTACTTTATTCAAACTTTACTAATGTTTTAGATAACACATTTAAAAAGATATCATAACGGATTTAGAATTTGCCATGTCTACCCTAAAATGAACTACAATGCAGGAAATTGCATCTAAGAAATCAAAAACTTCCTGGGGGAGGGCCCCCACACCCCCCTCTGGGCTAAGCCCCAGATGCTCACTATGTCTGGCTCCGCCTCTGCTCTGGACCAAAAAAGAAAGTGAATATACTGTCATATGTGAACACCACAAAATTAAGAGTGTGGAGGCTGTATATTTCTCAGGTACATTATAGGTGTCACTAGTAGTCTTGGGAATCGAACCCATGGCTTCTTGATCACAGGAAGAACACCCCAACACTAGGCTACCAGCTACCCCATGGATCATGAGGTCTTGGGTTCATGGGTTCCTACCCTCAGCACTCCACCACTGCGTTCCTGGGTAAGACCTTTAACCCCAAGATGCTCCGAGAGACTGCCCCCTGTACAATGGAAGTCACTTTGGATAAAAGCATTTGCTGACTGCCATAAATGTAAATAACTGAGTGTTTATATACAGGCCTACAACAAATTAGCCCTGATACTGAAATTGCTGATGTACCTCATATTTTGGATCATTTTGGCAGGAGAGAAAGATTTCACAGGTGGACTTGTGTACATTTGGTCCTTTCATGTGACTAGTATCTGGACTGTAACCTGAATTCAACCACTTGGACCAATATTTGACCTTCAGATAGAAGAATATAAGAACAGAATAATCTAGCATAGGTCCTGGAGTAAACAGTAACTTCAGTACCATTTTTAGGGCACTGACCATTTTATCATATAAAACTATTACCAGTCAGGCTGGATTGATAAACACCCAACAAAATGGTTACTGTAACAAATCACCATTCCAAAATCGACAATACTGGTTCAATATCAGGAAATTGAAAGATTTCTTTCATGACATATATGACATAAAACTTTTTTTTTCTCATGGACAGCCATTATTGAGCACTCTCTGTAAGTTTACTTTCCTATAACTGTTGTATAAATGTTTAATGGTTTCTTAATTGATTTCAGCCCAGGGTTTAAAGTTTACAGAGCCGAATGAATGTTTGACTCCCTGGGTTTGTTTGGGGAAGAGAGAATCAGCCTCCCCTTCGCTGCAAATGTAGTATTAAAACCCAGCAGAATCTAACTGATAAACTCTGTACCATCACATATATTGTGAATGATTAGTAGAGTGCCTTAGCCCATAGTTTGTTCATAGGTTGACATGACCACCACAGTCAGGTTTATTAGATTGAATCAATTGTCCAATTCTGTAAAAATGTTCAATTATGAAAAAATAAATCGAGCTAAACTTGAATCAAGTATGACAATCTTTTATTTTTTACCCATATTGGAGCTCCTGGGCAGATTTTACCAGTGGTTTCAAGCAAGTTTTTGAAACATTATAGCAGATTTTAGACCAGTTTACTTCGGGTGTGATTGATTTTCCTCTGCACATGACTGAAAACATCAAATGTTCGAAAGAGAATCAAAACCGCAGCCCCCACTCAGGCTTATTTCCTCTCTGACTTGTCTGCTCTCCAGTCAAAGCGTTGTCCCTCTGGCTGGAGAGCCAAGGCTTATAAGGTGTTCTGGCTCTTCCCTGAAAGAGGGACGCCTGGATACTGTTAAGGAGGAGCTGTACACAGAGTTCCTGGGTGTATGGTAACAAGTACATGGCCTGGCGTTAGAGCATGTGTGTGCCAGACCGACCCAGTTACAGATCTACCAGAATCAGTACACTAGCACACAAAGCTAAACAGGAAATATCCTGTGTTTTAAGAAAGAAAGTTTGCTAAATAGAATACTTGCCTGCCAGGTATGAAATAATGTGTTTGCTTTGATTGATAACAGGTTGATAAAATATTAATTTAAGCTGCATATTTTACAAGAAGGAAATTTGATTGTATTTTGCCTGTCCAGATCCCGACACCCTCTGCGTCATACGTCATTCCTGAACATGCAAGCAACTCCATCAGAACAGTTTCGAGCCCCAACTTGCTTTCTCAATTCAGCAGTCACTGCTTAGCTGCCATCTTACCCACTCATACCCTTATGGACCACACATACCCTCTTGGACATGCATGTCTATTGCATCAGGTGCACTTTTTAACACTTTCAACTCTAACATTTATGGGTCTACACTCTCATAAGATGCATAATTGTTTAATAGTGTTTCCCGAATAATTCAGAGCAGTATCCTTGATATTAGGTTGTAAGATAAATAAGCCAGTGAGTTTAAATAGACATTTTGAATTTATTTGACCAATAATAAACCAGTTATAAAGAGAACCATAATGATGTAATGATAGGATGTCTTTATACTGTTCCATTCCAAGTGTCTGCCAAGGCTATTGCTGGAGCGTACCTTCTGTGTCTACTGGGAAATGATTATTCCTCATGAGCGCCACTGATGGCCCTGAAGCAGGCCTGGATATCTGCCCAGGCCGTCTTTGCTGCTGTTCAGTTTGTTTCAGACACCTGTTGCTTGGTTTAGGAGGTGATGAGTGGGAAGATGGTGAGTGCTATCCAAAACACACACAAGAAAAGCAAGATATCAAAACACGCATAGGACTATTGGTTAAATCCTGGCTGTATTTCAGACTCGAGACCTCCGGAAAAATATAACAATCCATTTGTTGATGATAACAATAAAAAAGGATCTGGTATTCTGTGCCGATCAATCCTACCAATCTGCTGTTGCAACCTTGTAGCCTCTGTTCCTTATGTGTTCCACCACATTTCAGACCACACTCCACTCCCTTTCTTGGGTTTTATTGATTTTGATTAGGCCCAATCTGTACACCTAGTTGCACTCAGCAGGTGGCAATAACCTCCTGTATCACACTGTGGTCAGTTAGGAGTTAGAGGAGGAAAAACTGAAGACAGCAGGAAGCCTGTATGACTTTGTTAGGACTTCATGTGGAAAGTACAGAGTACAGACAAAACAAACCTTATAGGGCCTATGTCATAGCAGACAAAATACATGGCTCCTTTTCTTCTTCTTTAAAGTTAGCTTGATGTAGAATATGTAAATGTTGTTAAAGTGCAAAATCTACCATTAATTTCTCTGTTCATTAAACTATTTATGCTAATTTACAGATCAGCCATGCTGTTATAAAATATAGGACCATGTAGGATGTTCCTGTGTTCAAGGACTTCACAAAGAGAACGCATTAATAACATAGACTTCATGATCTCAGCCTCTTGTCCTAACCAGGGTCACAGGGGGTGCTGGCATCTATCCAGGGCAAAAGACTCACAGGTTACAAGTCCATCACACGGCAGACACACACACACTTTCAAACCTGGGGCACCTTAGCGTTTCCAGTTCAGTTCATGTGCCTGTCTGTTTAGTGTTGGAGGAAACTAGAGCTCCTGGGCAGAAACCTACGCATAACATCACACGCAAAACACAGAACAGCCCCTGGAAAGCCTGGCCAGGAATCAAACCATGCACCTTCTTACTCTGAGACAACAGCACTACCCACTGCACCACCATGTTGTTTTATATTCTCAGACTGGGTTCTCTTATATTCAAAGCCACCCTGATGGACACACCAGTTTATTTGTTTGTTTACATGACATAGTTTTAGCATTTATACAGGTTATAGGGAACGTTTGCCTATTTCCAACTGTAAAGCATGCTGAATAATTTAGTTATTATACAGTTATGTCTGTGTATGTTTACTGAACTGTGTAATTCTTTGTTATGGACTAATTAAATGGATTATTATTTTGTTGTGGCAGAGGTTTTGTAAAGGACTCTTATTTTGAAATTATGGACTATGTATGTCTGTGACTGAAGTCACTGTGATTCACCTGTCATGTATTTAGTTTAAGTGATTGTGGATTTTGATTGGTTCGTGTGAGTGTCTGTTTTGTATAGTAGTTTTGTAGATTCCTTTGTTCGGTGTCGTAGCAACCATTTTGTATTTTTGTATCCAATTTTTTTATCCAGCACGGTGTCCTTTCGTTGTGTGTTCTCTTGTGTTGTGTTGTCAGTTCGGCCCGCGTGCCAGGTTTGTTTTCTGTTCTGTATTGTCTTGAGTCTGTGTCACATTAAATACCATCTGAGAACCTGCACTCTGCGCCTCGCCTTCCTCCCGTGCACCTCCCGATATGACATATTTTAAAAAAATTATTAACAATTATTAACGTGACTGAAAATTATAGTCATTCATAGAACACTGGGCTAGATGGTCAGTGCCATCATGTAACATAATTTTTTGGTCTACATTTGTCAACAACATAGGTGAAAGCAATTTAGACCAGACATCTGTGTTAGTGGAATGTGTGATTTATGAACATAATTGTGACTAATTCCTTTTGAAGAGCACTTTATGACAGGCACGGTAGAAATAAAGCTTTCTTTTCACTGTGTTTTTGCCTGTCTTCGCCAGGGTACCATTAATTTTGGAGGCCACTGTAGGTTATGCCAGAGAGAACTTCGGTTTCCATGGAGACAGTCTTCTACACATCTCCTTATAGACACAAGACACACGCTTAGTTTTAGAGGTTAAAATAATTCATTCATTCCCGTCTCCCTTCTAAGCTGATCCACACTAATCTGGCAAAAATCAATCTGATAAACACACTCAGGTCGTAATTTAATCTGAGAAGGTCCTGCTGTGAAAGTTATTATTCTTTTGAAATCGCAGCGTAAGCAGCGTCAGGGATTCCTGTCCTGAACTGGCAAGATGCTGCTTGCTTTATCTCTGTCTTCCCATCACCACACCTCACTGTGCCCTCCTCCACTTTCTCTAACTGACAGCACAATTAAGTCAATTTAAGAATAAAAGCACAAGTTTGAATGCTGGCATGAATGTCATACATTCATACAAATGCATGACATAACATTGCATTAAACAGCCTAAATGTCAGGAGGACTGGTTTTGAAAATTATCCTCATACACACAATGCTTTTTGGAAGGATCTGTGGAAAGGATTGCATAGTGCCTGTTTTAAATTAATATTTAAATTGTGCTGACAATGCTAATCTGTCAATTCTATTGCTGCTAGTTTTACATGTTGCTAAAAAGTTGATATGAGCTGTCTCTCATGAACATTATGGTAATTCTTTCTGCAAGATTGTGTAGAAGTAGCAGAGTGAATGCAAACACGGACTTCTTTTTTAGTACAGTATATGAGTGTGAGACATGAGACATATGTTGTCAGTTTTTAATTTGAACAGCGTTGTAATTCCACTGATATACTACTCATATTGTACTCTAGTTGTGAATTAAAGTTTCTCTGTAGAACTATTTCCATTCCTGTCATGCTTCCCCTATAACAAAATAAATCCACAAAATCACAGCCAATGGAATTTTTTAGTATGTTTGTGTCTATTAAAATAAGCACCACCCTCTGCTCTACCTACTTTACTCAAAAAGGACACATTTGCTGACAGGGGATTCCACAAAAGAGTGAGGGATGCCCACACAATAAAAAAACGTAATTGCGATGATTCGTCTGGTTGTCTCCAATTAACTGTGATGAATTACCTTGTTCTATGCAAAATTAAATAATTAATTAAAAAATTGTGTATGGCGCACCCTTATTTTGAAAGTACTTCTGTATGAACATTAGCGCAATAACAATTGGTCTGCAAAGGTTTTAAACAAATAAGGAGCTTTTTACAGCAATATTCCCTTTAACACAGCAACACAGATCCAATATTTCTGTAAACCTCAACTTAAACATTACTGTAATCAAATCAATTATAATACAGTTTGTTATTGAAAAATAATTTAACCACGGAGTCCAGAGCACAGGGAGCGGAACTTTTATGTCAGCTGTAATGGGGGAAATTTTACTCTTAGCTGGTAGAATTGTAGTCATATTTAAAGTCCGATACAGTGCATTTCAAAGGAACTTTGGCACGTGCAGTTTATTTATGTGTGTAAGTGTTAATGTGAAGGGTTGTTAACATGTTTCTTAACAACAGATGGGAGCGTGAACCGGGTTCCCAAATGGAGTGTAGAGCGCAGCTGTACGTGTGATTCATGGTCTCCTGGTACGGCTGCGAGTCATCAGTCACAAAGTCCTGAAAGGAGACCCAGCTGACCACACAGGCTGCATGCTGGACAAACCAGAGCAGCTGCTCCTGCACCCCTCTGCCTCCAAACAGACAAAGGGCATCCCTGCATAAAAGGCAATCACTTCAGAATAAAGCCAAACAGTGTGATTTATACCCCTCAGATGTTTCTCTGTCCAAAATGTGCTTCATTAGATGTACACTATAGCTGCAAGGTTAATTTAGCTAACAAACAGTAGGGGTCCACCGCATGCCTATCACTGTGAAAACTTCCGGCGCGGGTGCTGAACGCTCCAAACCTGTTCACCTACCACACTAATTCTCCACCCCTTACAGCTCTGGTGATGCATTTGCACTTTATCTGCTTACTTATCTCAACAATCCTTATCATCTGATGTTTTTCTTACTTGGTTTTTTCTCCTAGTGTTTCTTAAGTTTGGACATTGCATTGCAAAAAGCATTTCACTGCATGTAAGTATGATATTGTATTTGACAAATAAAATCTGAATCTGAATCTGAATCTGAAAACACAAGACCTCTGAAGGTGTGCAGTGGCATCTACCACCAAGAGATTAGCAGAAGATCCTTTAAGCTATGAGTGGGGCCTCCAAGGATTGGACCAGTCACAATCCTACACAAAGCTTTGAGATCTGAGTAATCTGAGGGCCGAGTCAACACCTTAAACTCTTTGTCATGTTCCTCCAGTGTTCCTGAATTTGTGCAGTGTGTCAGGACGCACTATCCTGCTGAAAGATGCCACAGGCTTTAGAGATCCTGTTGCCATGAAGGGATGTGTTTGGTCTGCAACCATGTTTAAGTAGTTGCTATGTGTGACAGTAACATCCAGATGAATGCTGGATTCAAGATTTCTCAGCAGAACTTTGCCCAGAGCATCATACTGCCTCTGTCCACTTACTCTCTTGCTTTAGTGCATCATTGGTGCCATCTTGTCCCAGGTGGGCAGCACCCATGTCCCCGGCCACCTACAGTTTTGCTACTGACATAACTAGCCCAGTTCATATCCATTGTAGGTTCTTTTGGTGTTGGACAAGGCATGAGCATTCTCAGTGCTCTGTAAAAACTTCTTTCAGCGGTTTGTGTTATAAAATGTTTTAAACCACATAAGCAAGCAAGTTTGAGATTACTTGACAGCTCAGCATGGCTTGAGGCAAGTGTGTGGAGTCTGAACAATACCAACAGTGGCTAAAGGCATTCATTAGTCTTTTAGGAAGCAAACTGTTTCACTGTCAAACTGCATAATCGAACAACAGTAGTCCTCTTGCTCACTCTGTTTCCTATTACTTCTCCTTGGTGCCTGGCTGGAACTACACTAAGGGTTTTTCTCGGTTGTGTGGATAATGAGGGCTTTTTATTTCTTCTGCCTTGCCTGCATCCTGCTGTGAAACAGGCTTTGAGCATCCACACGTAGTCAAAACTAACTTTGGAAAAATAAACATTTATTTTTTTTAACAGATGGTCATCAGTTTTTTTTTGTCTTCAGCAGTAATTTAAAACCAACTCTTCCCCAAAGAGGACTTTCTCTGCTTTTTCAAAATTTCGTGATTTATTATATTATGTGTGGTTTGATGTGAAATGACAAACTTTAGAAAAACAACTGTGCTGTTAGAGACCAGGTGTCAAAATGTCTGCAAAACAAACATACAACAGTATGTACTACACCTCTCCTTAGTGTTCAATCTAGAGAAAAAAATGTATTTAATGCATTAAAAGATACATTTAAGGCCAAAATATCGTCTCTAGTGTCCTGCCACCACTGGTTTGTTTAAGCACATGCAGGGGGTGGCTTTAGGTGCTCAAGCCCTTGACCCTCTGGCCATAATGGTCTTTTATGACAAAGCAGGCCCCCCAGCTACAAAAGCTTGGTTTGTTTTCATTTTGCCTCTCCCCCAAACCATCCTCAGTTAAGCAAATTTTTCTATCAGGCCATCCCGCACCCCCTTTCCTACAGCGCTGCTGTGAGCAGCTCTGTGTCAGATTCTCTAGGAGGAAGTGAAGCACTGTATCACTGATAATCTGATATTCCCTGCCTGTTAGTGCACAAGGATGTAACCAGAACTCAAATATTCCAAAGACAGTGTCACGAAATGCGGCTTGGAAAGGGAAGGGGAGGACGCGCAGGACGAAGATAAAGAGTTTATGAATAAACAAAGACATAGAATTAACTGAAACAAAACAATAAACAAACAGTAAACACAACAGGGTACATAAACACAGACTAGACGGGGATATCCCAGACCCGTGCTCCTCAAACGAACAAACAAAAGTAAACTGAATCCAACAAGCCTCCAAAACCTTAACCCGGATAGAGAACTGGAAAACAGACTGAATGATGCACACGAGGACTACTCCGGGTAAGGGTGAGGAACAAGGGTCTGAAAGATAAACACAAAACAGAGATTAACCAAGGTAACTAGAAAAAACAGACAAGAATTGTGCACAAATACCAAGACAAAGCATTCAGGATCGACTGGTGTTTATAAAGGGAACACTAACGAGACACAGGTGAGCTAGAGGGAAATGAGGAACAGGTGAACTAAATCAGAGGGACGCGATACAAACGGAATAGACACACTAGGTAGGGAATAAGGGAGACTAGGTAGGGTGGACAAAAGTATAGGGAGATAAGGGAAATCTAATACTCGGGGGACGGAGATCGGGACCTACGGACCGAGACCGAGGTGGTCGTCACACACAGGCCAAAGTTACTATTCTTGTATTTTGATGAATCCTGCTTAATGTGTATATTAGCGGGTCATCAGGGTTGTCAGGTCCTGCATGGATCAACTGTGTGGGGTGATGGAGCTCATCTTCAAGCTGGGGAGTACCACAGCCTTGGAACACCTCTTGAGTTGTACCAGTGCTGAAGACTCCACATCCCAAGGACCTCAACAGCTACAGGCCCTAGGCTCTGACATCCCACCTAATGAAGATCCTGGAGCGGCTGGTCCTTGCTCAGCTTCGGGCCCTGCTGAGCTCATCACGAGACCCACTTCAGTTTGCCTTCCACCCTGGCCCTGGAGTGGATGATGCTGTCATCCAACTCCTACATCGTTCCCTCTCACATCAGGAGATCGCAGGGAGCATTGTGAGAATCATGTTCTTTGATTTCTCCAGTGCCTTCAACACAATCCTGGGGGACAAGCTGGAGCACACAGGAGTGGACTGTCTCCTCACCACATGGATACTGGAATACCTCACTAACCGACCACAGTATGTGAAAACCCATGGCTGTGTGCTGGACAGGGTCGTCTGTAGTACGGGGCCCCACAGGGAACAGTTCTGGCACTGTTCCTCTTCACCATCTACACTGCAGACTTCGCTTACAACTCCAGCAACTGCTTCCTGCAGAAGTTCTGTGATGACTCTGTAATATACGTCCTCATCATTGATGGGGACAACAGGGTGTACAGAGAACTGACCAGGGATTTTGTCGACTGGTGCTAGCAGAACTACCTCCAGGTAAACACTGGAAAACCCAAGGAACTGGTGATAGACTTTATAGACTTTCTCTGGATTTTAAACCATTCACCAAATGAAGAAAGGAGCTGCCGCCAACAAGGGGCACCTGGGGAACAGTGTGTCGGGACAGTTCCTTGCTCGAGGGAGCCTCAGTGGTGACACAGCCACTGAACATCCAGGGTCTGGTTGAGGCTGTAATGAGCTACAAGCACCTTGGTGTTCATTTGAACAATTAACTGGATTTGAAACATCACTCCCTGCTTTAGTGCAGCATCCCCCAACTTTTTGGGACATGGACCAGTTTTATGAAAACAATATTTTCACAGAGCAATATAGATGCATCCAAAAAAAAAGGGTGTTTGTTTTGTACAAATTTTTGCTAGTTTGAGGGCAAAATTTTGGATGTACCATATCACGAAACCAAGGCAAGCATAAAATAAAAAAGTGCCTCAGACTCAGTATAATCAGTATAAATTTGACTTTCGATACTGGTCTGCGTCCCGGTGGTTGACAACCTCTACTTTAGTGCATTTGTAGTTTAGTTGGAGGCTTATGTAGGTTTTGTTTGAATTGAATTGAGTGCCCCAATCTGCTCTTGGTAGTCTAATAACTACAACCTTGAGGTAATACACCTGGCTGTCAAATTCTAATACTTCAGGATTCTTCTCCAGATGCGGATGGGGTTTGTAAGACTAAGTGCTGGAAATACAGATTTTCAGATTCTCTGATGTAAATCACGTCATCATGTTTTCTTGTCTCTCAAGGACCAAATTAGCAATAATGATGAAGGCTGTCAAGAGAAATCGCAAACCTTTTTTTCATCAGTTCTTAACAAGCCTCTAATTAATCATCAGCCAACCAAGGCAACGACACGCCTTCACTCCTGCTGACAACTCTCTCTCTCTCTCTCTCTCTCTCTCTCTCTCTCTCTCTCTCTCTCTCTCTCTCTCTC